>JAOXYL010000105.1:12310796-12348783 GCA_028564955.1 Terapon puta
TAAAGGGAAACCTCTAACCAGAGATGGACGTAAAATTACCTCAGGAATGTTGCAGGACAGACAGGAGGTTGAGAGACGAGATGCTGTAAAATAAAGATGCTGTCAGATTCATGCAGCCGCCGAGAGGAACACCAGCGTACTGGGAGAAAATAACACAAGATCTTTTTGCCATGATTCGACAGTTGGGAACTCCGACATTCTTTTGTACGTTTTCAGCATCTGAGATGCGTTGGCCCGAGGTGATTGAGGCAATAAAAACTCACAGGGTGAGGAAGTTCATTTTGATGAGCTCAACTGGTCCACAAAAAGTGACATATTGAGAAGTAATCCTGTGACAACCATGCGCATGTTTGATAAATGTGGTCCCCCAAGAGTGAGAGAGTCATCCTGGCCGGGATTTGAGGGGCCCTGGAGTGTAAGTGTGCCATAATTAAAAGCCAAGTTGAGTGTGTTTCACATCCAGTTCTCAGATAAAACTGAGGCAGAAGTCTTTACCCTCAACTGAAAGCTCTGAACTACTACTCCCACAAGTATGTTGAGAATGACATTTTTTCCCATCAAAATGATCAGAACAAAGTAGAGAGCTGCCCAAGGGGAGATAGCATCCATGGCATTGTAGAGCACCAGGTTCCAGTCCTCCTCGCTCAGAATCTGGATTGATAGATTGAATACAGTAACACAGACAAAGATTGAGGCACAAATTGATGACCATGATGGAATACAACATGGAAAGATAAAACATCACTGCACAAATTAAGAGGTCTAAACCGGACCTGGAACACAGTGACCATGGCCCAGAATAGGGAATCAAAGTTTTTTCGGTCTGTTTCAATGTTTCTGTGCGGAGTCTTGGTGCTTAATTTACCCCCAAACAGATGCATACCCAGCACACTGCAACAAAAACAAGAACATGCAGTCAGAATCATAAAAATATATGCATTTCTTGAGTGATAAATTGCCTAAGGGATTTCCTGTGACATTACATATGCCTAAACACACACACAAACACACACACACACCCAAAAAGGGAAGAAGGACTTCAGTGAATAAGGGTCCATATGTTCCTGAAAACAAAAATGATAAATATCAGAAGCATGAAGAGGGTGGCTGCCTCTTCCACAGTCCTCTTCAGCACTAGGAGTTGCCTCTTCAGGTAAGGGAGGAAGTTGACCAGCCTCAGGACCCGCAGCAGACGAGATGCACGCAGGACTAACAGCCTCCCATCACCTTTAGAAATAATCGCCCATAAACTGAAAAGCATAAATAACCACATTTTAATGATGTTGTTGGCAACATATATATGATATATTTGGCTAATATCATTAAAGCCTAGCCTGTTACTAGTACTAGTCAACAATGCTGGTACACACGGTATTCTACTTCTGCTGAGGTCTCACATCACTGAATCATTGTTGTCCACTTCCATATGATACACACAGCTCTTGTGCACATATTAAATGGCAAATCGCTAAGACTGCCTGGGGTTTATTACCTGACCATGACAATGGCAAAGTCAGAGATGTTGTTTCGGTCCCTGAAGTACACCCACTTGAGAGCTAGCAGCTTAAAGGCCATCTCCACAACAAATATAACATTGACCGTGATGTTAATGATCCGTAGCATGTGAGTCAACTCTTTAGGCTGTTACGGGGAAGAAGGGAACAAGATAGGATAGTAATTATTCACCTTCCACAATTTTAACATACAGAAGCTTGGAGCAGATGAAATAATTAGTGGATAGAAGCACTTTGCCCCTCACTTGGTCGTGATGCTCTATGGCCATGGTGAGAATGCTAAGCGAAATGACAAACATCATCGCTTGGTCGAAGAGTTCGCTTTCAACAACCCTGCGGAGGTTTCTCATGAATGGCATCACAGACTGACCCTGGAAGACAGTGTGTGAGAGGGTTAAGTGACTCCTCACTCATGAGGTGACTACACTGCACTGCTGGTGGCAGAAAGAAAGTCATCGTTTTGTCTCACCGCAATTGAGCCTCTCTCTTGGTTGCTGCTGCTGAAGTGCACCCTGTTTCGATGTCGAGTGGACAAGACACGAAGAACAACAAAAAACTTCAAATGGAGTGCATGTCTGTTCACATGTGCTGAGACACAAATGAGCCAATCCAAAGTAAACTATTCCATACTAATAACATATGACACTTTTTAAGCACAGTTTTTCCCTGAAACAGTGTTTTTTACAGTAACCCCCATAATAAGGGAGAAGTTCTAAATAATAATTGTTTAAGTGAAATTTAGTTTACAGTAACTGACCTTGTACACATACGGGAGATTGCTTGCAGCCAGCAGGTTAAGTTGTGATGAAGCCACGGCAAAAAAGCATTGCCACGCTGGTCTCCATTCTCTGCGAAGACTGGATAACGATGATGACTGCACACATGTTCATCATGATAAAGGAGACCTTAGAACACAGTTAAATATAAAGTTTGCTTCTAAAATGATAAAAAATAACAAGTAGCAACTCACAATGGTTACGAGGATGAAAAATACAAAATTCCAGAAGGAGTGAGAATCCATGAGGTAATGCATGATCTCCGTCCATCCTTCGAGAGTGATAACCTGCGTTTAGAGAAACAGTGTGACAACAGTGCGACAACATGTTAATGCAATATACAGTACAATATGATCATGATAGATCATAGATGGACAAATACGTGACAGAGAATGATAGATAGATATCGCATCCTCCTCCAAAATCCACCAAACGCACCAAAGCAGCCCCCCTCACCTGGAACATGGCTATCCAGGCGAAGCCGTTGTTATTAAAATTGATAGCTCCCTTGTGAGGGTTGATGTCGCCGGCGCGGCAGATGTTATAGTACATGTTCCAGTTTACACAGGAGTTAGCCCTGGCCCCCATAGGGACTAACTCAGCTGAAACATGGAGGGGAGCGGCGAGTGAGCAGGCTTTCCCGTCCTCGCTGTAAGGTGGCACATCATGGCAGTGCATCCCATTCTTGCCAGCGGGTGAACAAATAAATGGGAATTTTTCACCGTACTTGGCTGTGTAGAAAGGACTTAAGGACACATTGTACATTCTGGATGGAAAAAGAATGATAATGATTGATAAGAGTGATATATCATCAATATCATTACATAGTTCTTTAGATTTCACATGACTTTTTGCGATGTGTGTTGAGAAAAGACACATACTGTGGTCATAAATTGAGAACCATGAGTGCATACTAAAAGCTAATATAAAAAAGGGATGCAGAAGCTAAGTTACAGGAGTTCACATTTAGTGTTAATAAGTTAACTGATATATTAAAACTCACTTACAAATTAATTGTCTCTTTAAACATGTGTTTGATGCTTTCATGTACAGAAAATGTGAGTTATTGTCTTGCTCAGGATGTGTGCATTGAAACTGGGAGGGCCATTTCCCTTACATGACAATGTCCTCTCCCAGGAAGCAGCGGTTGCGCAGCAGACCCGCCCACAGCTGGACTCCCATAATGCCAAAGATGTGGATGATGAGCATGTAGAGGATGAGAACATTTCCAAGCATGGGCAAGGTGTCTAGGAGTATCGTCACCAAGTCTCGCATTCCTACACAGATCAATGCAAGAAGATGCAATCATCAATAATTCTGACTGATATTTCAAACACACTCAAACTGTAGTGCATATGCACACAGGGCTCTGCAGAGCTCTATGCTCGCAGTTAGTTAATTAGTTAGAGTAGAAATAGTAACAATCGAGTGGAAAAGGGAACAGAAGACAGATAACTTTGGAATCCATATTCTGCTCCATGTCTTCCGGTTCTGCAAGGGATCACGTGTCAACTTACTTGTTTCTCTGCCGATCAGCCTCATTGGCCTGAGCACTTGACATACAGGCAAATGGATGCCACAGGAGACCAGAAAAAGATCCACCACCCTGGAGGGACAGTTGCAGATGGGGACAAACAGTGGGAAGGGTTTTATTTTGTGCCCTTTCAAATACAAAAAAAATGACTCAGTTCAAAAACCTTAACGCTTTCTCTAAAAGGGGGTCAAAAGTCCAGTCACTCAGACCAGTGCTGCCCAAAAAAATTCATTACTTTATTTTATTTCTCTGGTTTCAGTCTAAGAACTCTGCTGTGTTTGTGCTTGCATAATTGTCCATGTTATCTTTAACTTTGGAGTGAAAATGAATAAAAATAAAATGTGATGGTTTCTAAGGTGAAAAAAGAGACAATGGTGCTGTGAACTAAAAAATGTACTGTGTGATACTAACTCTCCAGCAATGATGAAAAGTTCAAACTTGTTCCAGTTGTTGCTAAAGTAACTTCCTTCATAGCCAAAGACTCCTAGGGCCACCATCTTGATGAAAATTTCCAGCATAAAGAATGCAAAGAAAGAGAAGTCCAATACCTGGCCATACACAATAGAAAAGAAAGAATATTAACGCCAACATAAGTGTAATTACAGTTATTATTATAACATTCTATCAATTTAATGGTTTCTGAGATTTTATGTTAATGAAAAAGTTGTATTCAAGTAGTTACACATCACATTTTAACACATTTAAAGGGGAGCATTTTTTTTTTATCTTTGTTTCTTGCCTTTGTGTGTCTTTAACATTTAGTGTTGCATTTACTTAATACATCAAGGTTCAAGATTCCTTTATTGTCACTATACAAATACAAAAACATTTGAAGAATAAAATTCAAAAGCAATATAAATTTGAAATAAATAAAAAAAAAAACAACAACTATTTATGTTAAAGCGTGGTTTAATCACAAATTTCTTCTCACATTTGACTTGTTCTCTGTCTTGTTAAGTGTCTAGAGGGTTAGAGACAGGCACAAGTAATTATGCTTGTTGATAACCGATGTTCTTCAGTGAAAAATCTCTTTATTGTTCTTCTACAAAAAAAGTTATTATTCCGCCCACTTTTTTGACGCGTTACTCCTTCCACATTTTCATCGTAGAAACTTCATTCAAAGATCAATCACTTTTCTCATTCCTAACATTCAAACTTTCTGAAACATTCAAGGTTTTTCAGCCATTTTTCCTCATTCAAATGAATGAATCTTACAGGGATTCGGGATATGATTTCAACTCATATTCAAACTTTACACAATATTGAACTTTGTTTGAGGTCAAGTTTGGCCAAAATGTTCTAAACCAGAGTGGATTCGAAACTTTTCTCTTCAACTCGCTCTCATTCCCACAAGGTTTACGCTACATAGACCATTTATTTTACATTATTTGACACATGCAATTTTGTGCTGATCGTAGAGATGTGTCTGTCTCAACAAACAGCCATGACCACACTTTTAGTCACACACACATAAAATCTCCATCAGTTTGTTCCTGAGACTCTTGCCTCTCTGATAGTATTACGGTTGGGCCACAGGAAGCAGCAGTTCAGAAAACTGTGAGAAGCAAGAGTGATGTGCAGTCACCATGGCAACCGACTAGCTGTTCACACACATCTGATTGAGATGAGCTCATTACTACACACACACACATATCAATGACCAAAACACACACAAACACACTAACTTTTACCATCATGACCAGAGCATCCGATTAAAGAATGGCTTCTTATTGAACCAACTTTTTAGATAAATTTAACTCATTCAGGTAGTTTCCTTCAACATCTCAGGCTTCATTCAACCTTCAGCTGTCCAATTTGGTGTAAGCTTGTTATTCCATATACTTCATACATTGTAGACTTCATTATTCAGCTATCCAGTTTAGGGTAACCTTTTTATTCAACAAACCTTCACATATTCCACACAATGCATTTCAGCTATCCAGTTTAGCAACAGCTTTTCACACCTCATTTTTTTCAGAAATTGCATTATTAATATTCTTTCACCGTTCATTCCTCATATTCATACGTTCCAAAATATGCCAGATTTTCACATTTTCTTACTTTTTCCAGCTCTTTCCCTTTTTATTAATACTTCCAATGGACTTTCCATCCGTTGAAAACAAACATGTTCCAAATCTTTCAGGGATTTAAGATATCATTCAACTTTTCATATCTTCTTTTCATATATTCAAACTTATCAAAATGTTCAGCTTTGTCTGAAAATTTGTGCTGATTAAGCTAAGCAAACAGACTAAGCAAACTGGCTTAAGACACCTCCAAGAGAGAGGAGCATTATAAATGGAAGAAACCAAAGAGAACCACATTCTAAAACAGCTCTCATGATCTCATTTTTCACAGCACACACATAAAATCCATGTGCTTCAGCTTGACCTGTTCAGCAGGAAATCACACACACACAGGCACACACACACACACACACACACACACACACACACACACACACAAAATGGCTTCTGATTCAAATACCTTTTTAGACACACTTACAAACTAGTTCGACTAGTTTAACGCACACACACAATGGCGTCTCATTCAAATAACTTTTTAGATATATTTATAAACTAGTTTGAGTGGTTTAACACACACACATACACACCTACCCAAACACTCTCTCACTTTCACACTTTGTCAAGCTCGTTCAGAATTTTAAACAGGACCTTTATAATTCAGTGTTATACTATACAACCGATGAATCCCATTCATGCCATTTTCTTTCCCGCTTTTCCATCGGTTCGTACTTCTTCAATGGGTTCGTTATAAATATTCATAAACATATAATATATACCATACAAAATCATTTTCATACATCGTAAGCCTTCAACTTAATCACCCAGCTATCCAGTTTAGCATCGGCCTTTCATACTTTATAGGCATTGATCAGCTTGAGCCAGCTGTCTCGTCTCATGCAAGCCTTTCATCCAACAAGCCTATATACTCCAAATCTTTCATATATGTCTTCATAAAAATGAGAAAACCTTCAAATATTCCACATAGTTCATTCATTTCACGTATCATTTGTCTTTATTTTTCAGCTTTCCAATTCTGCTATCCAGTTTAGTTTACTTTCATCTGTTGTTCAACACAACTTCAAATATTTCACATGCTTCATTTACTTCATACATCTTTCAACATTGTTTAACCACAACATTCATTACTCAACTATCCAGTTTAGCATCAGCCTTTCGGGAGGCAGTGTTCACACCACAAAGTCTTCAGAAAATGCTTCCTCTACTCAGGACCAGGAAATAATTTTACAGGTAGCTTATTGCTAACGCTAACACTGGGCTCTGTCACCTGTGGGCTCTTCCAGCTGACACAGAGGAAGGAAAGTACCTTAGATACTACAAAGGAAGTCACCTTAGATACAGAAGTATGACACCCTTAAGAAATTTAAATATGTGTGCACTTGTAAAAGTTTGTCCAGTTTCATTTCACCGGTGAGTTGAAAAATCGCTTTAGTTTGAAGTAGCATTAGCATCAGCATGCTGTATGTTGCATGGATGGGGGGCATCCTAAAGGTTTAGCAGTAAACAAAGCACTGTTTAGGATAGAGAAACTTCAGTAAAATGTGTTTCTACTACTATACAGGTCATTAGTATGTACAACAAGACTATTGTGCGTTGGATATTTTCTGCCATGAAGTTAATTGGCCCACTGAGAGTGGCATTAACATATGGTGTGGGAGGTGTTACACTAAATCTGGAATAACCATAAAGCCTCTTGACCCCATCAGGTATCTAATCTTTAATCCAATGGAATGGAAATCAAAAAATATCACCTAGTCCAAAATGTTATGGGTTAAAAAAAGAGGTTGCCATGGTTACAACTAGTTCACTTTGAGTTTGTGTGTGAGCCACACTCCCCTGTGTACAGGTGCTCTAAGTTGTGTTAATATAATTTACAAATAAATAAAATATTTGTTTTGTATAAAATACAAAAGACAGTCTGACTTTGTGGTTTTTCACCATACGCAGGAAAGAGACCCCAGCCGGGAGTCGAACAGGGGTCCGCTGCCTGAGACTCAGGCCTCTAAAACTTTGATTTTTAATACCGTTGTAAACCTAATTGTAAACCTGAGCACTATGTTTCACTGCTTTCATGTGAATTGGTGTCTCAAGTCTCTCTTTTTAGAATGGAAAGGCAACAAAATGAGAAAAGAATTACAAAGCAGAGGACAATCTGCTGACAGAGAGCACGACTGGCAGCTACAATTGCAGGAATATAGACAGTCAGAACAGAAAGTGTCAGCAAGCACGTGGAAAAACAGATAAAGTTTTAAAAAAGCATCTGGATTCAGAGGTGATTTAATGCAAGTGATACACACATTCAAGCATTTTCTTGATATGGTGGCAGCCATGTGTCATATTGTATAGTTTGTGCCATCGGTGCTGACAGAAACTTTGAAATTGAAAGTCGACTTTGGCCAGTGATTGGTCAGTCTGACGTAACCGACTCACGGCTATGTTTGTTACAGTCTCAGCCTTCGATTTCTCACACCCTCGCACTGAGCAGATTTCAGACAAGCACACTGACCGATTATCACAGCATCTCATGGTCGAAGGCTTTGTCACTTTTCTACATGCAGCCGCAAGCTGGTGTAAGCATTAGTGAGTGTCCACTGTCAGTAAAATGACACACCAAGCAGTGCAAGAGCTGACAGACAGGAACAGACATCCAGAGACCTAATGTCTCTCCAAGGTACTGTGACAGGTGGTTGTAAAGGATTCAATTACATCCCACTCATTCACAATACCATCAACATGCGTGCGTGTTTTGTGTTTGTCCTTACAGTAACATAAACACTGCTTCACCCATTCTTTACGCCTTCAAGTCTGATATGCAGACAGTGTGTTTCTGTACCCAATTGAATGTTGTAAACGAGGTTTAAGAATGTACAAAACATTGACTGTATATAAATATATACTGTAGACATTATCTAGTACAATGCATAGGCTGTATATAAATGTATATACAGTCAATGGTACAATGTGGCTGTCACAGAGAATCTCATGCCAGTAATATAAGTCAATATATGACAGCACATTGTTGATTGAGGTTTATAATACCCATTTGACAGTGAATGTCATTATCGACAGAGATGCACACTCAAATAAGCTTAAATGTGTTTATTTACATATTTATATGAAGGTACAGATCAGTAGCCTACATAAATAGATTTATATTTGTATTAAAGATAAAGCTGTTGTCAGTAGCAGTCAGCTAAGGCACACAATTCTGATAACCACGGCTGATTCTGGATTAACCTGCTGCCGCTGTGGATTAATGAAACAGGACTCCAGTTAAGGCCCTTGTTATACCAGTTGATGTTGAGTTGATGTGAGTTTTGGGACCGTCTTGGTAATTCAGCCCTACATTAGACTGTGCACTTTGTCATAAAAAAAGTAACTTTGCTGATTTACAACCTAGCAAGAGTGCAATTTTAACATATACTAAAACAACTGACAAACCTCTGTTTAGGCCTTAAACCCATTAAAAAAATAAGGAAACTAACTAATCTAAATGTGTGAAATGATGTGATGTTGTCCGTGACTAACATACCCCAGAAATGCACAGTAAATATCATAGTCCATATGCAGATCAGCAAGATGGCAACAGATTTGACGACTTAGAAACGTGCTGCATCAGAACAAGAATCTTGTTGTTGGCTCAGAAGTGGGGTATGTTGAACACCATGGAAAAAAAACAACCCTGTAACACGTAGTAAGGCTCTGTAGCACCACAAGGCCAAATGTTCTCATCATAGTAAAAAGCAGGATTGTCAGCAGTGATATGCCTCCAGCCACAGGTCACGTGCCGTCACGTCAGCTGTCACCTCCAGCTGACTCTCTGTCTGCAGGAGGTCCAGCAGACACATATTTGGTTTTCAGAGGGATGCTTTCCTCTATACTTCCAGTGTCATCTGAAAAAAACAAAACGAAACAAAAAAACATTGTTACTTACTGCACAGTTGAGTTGAATTAAACTAAATTGCAGTTGGATTTAAATATGGGTTGGGTGTTGGATCTATTTGATAGCCAATGTGTTTTGATTTACCTTTATCTGCTTCAACTTCATACTCTTGAAAAATAACTTTGTAGTTTTTCTGGATTTTTACGATACTTATTGATAATGGACGGAGACCGATAATAAAAGATATAGAAATATTTCTCAAATATATGAACAAAAATAACTTACCGTCTTACCAAAATGCCAAATATTTTGCAAATATGTGGCATTCTAGTATATTAAGGCCCATCTGGTCTCTCCTGCTTCTATAGATGTTTATTATGTTACAGTTAGTCATCACTGATTATAACTGATCTAATAAAATAAAATGAAGTGTGAGCATTTGAATATGTCTGTCCGTCTATTGGTCCTTTGATAAACTGGCAACCTGCATCTACGTGTTTCAACTATGTAGTGTACTCTGGGTTAGACTCTGGTCCCCTGGGGACCCTGAACAGGACTTAGGTTTATGTAAGAAGGTTTATGTAACGCATGAAGAAAAGAAAAGGATAGTTCAAAGGGAGCATCCTGTGGGAAGGGAAACGCTCATGTGGCTCGGTCAAACTGAACTTTTGGGGACGAAGCTGCTACCTCTTTGCCTTCCGGTTGAAGAGCTGCTGGCCTGGCTTCTGGCTCCTCTTCTCTGACGCCAGAACAAACATTGGAATGGCCAGAAAACCGGGTTCCCTCTATCCCTGGTATTATCTGAAAGGCAGTAATAGGCGTTTAACAATTTGGCAGCTTATCTGAGGGTCTGATTGTTTCATGAATGCTCCTTTTGTTTTCAGGGGCCTTTGCAGCCATGCCTGGGAAAAAAATGTGTGCAGAAATGTGTGGTCTTGTGAATGTCATGGATTGACCTACATAGTGAGGAGCAATGCAAATGTTTGCCAAATATACATATTATTGAGTTTACAGTGATCTCTGGTTTGTTTACAGCAACCTTATAGTAAGTAAAGGTACAATCCACCATGATATCACTGTAACACTTTTTATAGTCTTTTGGTTACTTCTGTGGATTCTGGTTCTCTAAATTTCTAGTGAATTTCTTTCTTTTCCTAAAGGCATCCCATCACAGTGAGTTATTTTTAAATTTCATCATTAGATTTTTTTTTTAATCTGCTGTTAAGGATATCTACATTTCATTCATCATCAGACCTTTGTGGTCCACTGATTAAACACACCAAGGTTCAAACTTCATGTTGACATTCATGCTGACGTGTGCTTGCGGGAAAAAAAATGTTTTTGGGCAGCAGGAAAAAAAGTTTTACATTATAATAAACAGACTGCAGAAAGCACATGGTGTTTGATGTGAGGAAAAATACTTAAAGACCTAAAAGGACAATGTGCGTGGGTACACCTGCTGTTTGAGATGAGTATACGACTTTACACGCGTTTTTCTTGATGCTGAGCACCATGGACTCTGTCTTCGGGATGAAGCAGCCGACCCACACAGTCTCCGGTGAGTGTTTGCGGAACACCTCGCGGATCAGGCTCTCCAGGAGCTGCGCGCACTGACGCGTCTCGGCGCTCTCCTGCCTGCTGTGGATTAATCCAATCAGAGCCGGCCGGTCGATCCTGGCGCGTTTGGTGCGCGCCTTCACGTCCTTCAGGATCTCCTTTAAGCACAGCTCGCTGGAGGTTTTCCTGAGAAATGTCTGTCTGAAGATGAACACGATGAGGGGAGAGTCTATGGTGCGCTGCAGGCTGTAAATGTTCGCCCTCCTCGTCGCGGTTCTCTGAACGTTCCCATTGCGCGTCGGCCGCTTCTCCCTCCTCTCCTCTCCCTCTCCCTCTCCACAAGCCCTCAAATCCAAATCCTCGGGCCTCGCCGTCAGCGGTATTTCATTGCTTTTAGCAGCCTCTGCTTTGCTGCAAATGTGGTTCGCACTCGCGGTGTCACCGCGGCCGCTCGGCGGAGGGGAGTGGGGCTGCCCGCTGCCGGGAAACATGTCGTGGAGGAACTCCTGCATCACCCCGGCGGGCTCCCCCTCCGCCTCTGTACTCACGCAGTCATCGCTCACCAAATAAATCCTCTCTTTACCCCCGATCAAGGCAACGATCTTCTGAAACTCCCGCTCCTCCTCGGGCAGCGTGTCCTCCGCGGAGGCCGCGTCCGCCATCCGTGCGCAATTACGGCTGCGCGGATCCGCTTTTTTTTTTTTTTTTTTTTTTTTTTAATTTGTAATAGGCAGTCAAGCCATTCACACTACCACCTCCCTGGGCGGCGAGGAGCAATAAAATATTTCCTCAGGGTCATCAGGAAAACTACCGTGAAGGGTGGGAATAAAAGACAATTCTCTATTTCCATTGGCTGGTCAGTTTGGTGGGCGGGGCCAGCTGTCAGTGACCAGCACGCTTCACAGGATCGTTAACAAGACAGTGAAGTTTAATGGATAACGAAAGACAAAACAGTGATGATGAACAAGACACAACAACAGTACAATCAAGGAGACAGGGATGAGATCTTTTTTTTTGATGAATGAGATCACGTGGATGATGAAATCAGGGTGCGGGGTTCACTCTCTTTATCCCCACTATTCTCATGGAAAAGAGGCCTTCCTTCCCTCCAATGTTGTAGAGTGCAGGCTTTGGAGACAAAAGAAAAGAAACAGAAAGAGAGAGAGAGAACTGTCACAAGCTTAAACTTCAACACTTCACCTGCCTAACCTGATTTTTCCACATGATTGTTATAATGGCCTCTGCGATGCTTGACTTCTTTGTAAGATCAAAAATGCCTTTCGCCCTTAAACCCGTCCTCCGCCCCCACCACCACTACATCAGCAGCCTGTTGAGTTCTTGAGACTTTAATCCTATAATCCACCCATGCCCGTTCTTTAATTAAAAGGCGCTGTCAGTCTCAAATGCCACCGGGTTCATGAATTGAGACAGAAATTAAATAACTTCAAGCCACAGAGTCTCAGAGTGACTGACTTTTCAGACTCAGTCAATTGTTTGCTTATGAATAAATGATAAACCGTAAAAGTCTGAGCAAAGCCAAGAGAGCCGACAGAGGTTTCGGCCTTTGACCTTTAGACTGGCTGCATATTGATTAGTTGGGAGGTGTGTTTGTTGTTTGGCTTTACTTCAAACATAATCTGCATGCACTGGCGTCACAGGTATCTGCCTCTCTTAGTATTTACCATGTCTGGCATTAAGACTTGATATAGATTTTAATTTCATAATTTTATAAGCTTTCTGAAATAACAACACTGAAGTTAACATACGGAATCTTTTTATTTTTTTGGCCTTTGTTTTTTTCTACAATGTAAAGTGCACATCTCTATGACTTTGAAGCCATTTTGGCGCGTTGCTTTACACACTGACCTCTTTGTTCAGGGAAAGCAGGAGCTGAGGTTCGAGAAGCTCACTCGGACCAGTGAGAGAGACGCGGAGGCCGAGGCGAACTGTGAAAAACAAATGAAGTTCTCAGATGAATCACACTGCAGTGTTAATATGAAGGCAAGCTCTGGAGTCATCATCGATCACTGACACCAAGAGATCAGGTTGGCATGACACAAATGTTTGGGCAGCTCATATTCAGAGCTGGGCTGAATTTCTGCAGTCTGTGTTACAATGGACTGATGGTGGTTGTAAATGTATCATTTTAAAAAAAATCTTTGGCATTACTGTTTATCACAGAGGTTTTTCACTCTGACTCTATTCCCAGAAAGACGTTGTCTTTTCCTTTAAGAATAAATCACCAAAACTTATGTTGAACTGTCTTAAGGGTTATAACTGAGTATACTTTGCTTCCCTCTGTTTTCTTCCTCTTGTAGGACTTGCTTCTTTAAAATTGTACATGCTCAACAACAGATTTTTAAAAAACATATTTACCCACAACTTTTTATTAGCTTTTCCTGTCCTCCTGTGTTGACACTGTGCAAACACACTATGAAGACGGGTCTGTTGATGTTAGACAAAGTGAATGTTGTTCAGGCTTTCCAGCCCACACATTGACAATTTAACTCAACAGAAAACTGTGTTTTATTATATTTCCAGTGGCCTGGCCTGAAAAATAAGATTTAAAGTGCAGCACTCAGGCTGAAATCTTTTCTTTTGCTGCCATCTTGTGGTTAAAAAGTGTAAGTTAACTAAGCTACAGCACAGTTTATAGCCCCAATAGAGCATTACAATGCTTTTGATTTAGTGCGCTGTCAACTCAAAATCAGCAGCTTGAACACAAACAGTATCAGTACCAGCAGGTCCACCAGCCTCTGGAAACTTTATTTCACATCGATGTCTTTATTTTTTATCTAATTTTCACCGACTCATTTCACCCACTGGATAGGTAGTGAGATGGGTGGAGGTAGGTTGTTAACCTAACCCCTAACTATTCACGATAATTTGTCTTGCAGCTCAGCAGAAAAATTGGTACTCAGTGCCTGATTTTTTGTTTACTGCAGCTGTCATGTTTGGTTGGAGAGCTGATACAAGCCAAATACCGTCTTAAGGACTGCACAAATGTTAAATAGTGCTGATGGTGCTGCTCTGTATCCCTCTGACACTTGAGCAGAGTGAAACAAACAAACCAGTTTTCAGTCCACAGACAACATTTTCTTTTTATTTCATCGTGCCGTTTGTAGTTAAGAGTGGGGTGATGTAAAATTGCACAACCTGTGATCTTTCTGTCTGACAGCAGATCTCTGAGAGAAGAGAGGTGAGAGGCAGTCAGGATCTTTGGAGGCAAAGCAGAGTCTTCAACATCAGCAGAAGACGAGCGTTTTCTTCTGACATGATTTTCGGTCGCACTGGCGTTATGCAGAATCTGCAGTGGCACTGGCAATACTGTGGATGCATAATCAAAAAAGAATGGAGATGGAATTGTGATATTTTTGTTTTAACACAGTTAAAATGTAAGCATTATAATGTGTGTGCTAATTTAAACTTGGCCTCATTTCCTCCTCAGGCTACAGTTCACAGAAACACTGATAACCTGTGGTGGAGGAATGCTGCAGGAGTGGTTGACCTGATGACCTGGAGGTGGTTTGTCTCCTCGGACCAGACTCCCCCAAAGAATCTGCAAGTGTGTTTGATTAAGCTCAGACCCACAGAATATCACAGCAAAATAGTACCTCTAATCCTGTAAACACACAATGTGACATTTGAAACATTACAGAAATTTGAAACCTCATATGTGTTTCCATATGAAAAGAAGTGGCTGGCTCAGATGAGAAAAAAGAAGCGTCCTGTACAAGGAATACTACGGTAATCAGAATCAGAAAAAAACCTTTATTTGTCCCGCAGGGGCAATTAAAGGGGCAAAGACTAACTAGCTAACTAATAGATATAAGAAAGAAAAGAGCATACAATCAAGCTTGTTGATGTTGAACCAATGAGACAGTAATGCATTTCATCAAAAACCAAAGCTGACACAAAAAATGTTGTGTGTCATGATGTGATTTTCATTATATTTTAGGCATTTTATAATAAAATTTCTATTTTCCTACTCTTCTATATCCTATCTTGGGTTCTTCCACTTTAGTTTGTAGTTTCCATTTTCAAGGACGTCTGTCTAACAGAGGAGACATATTAACTCAAACCTGGGTTTGGTCATAGATAGCTGAATGACTGGCAGTAACTGGGATGTGATGATAACTGCCTTTGTGCTCCCTTTCGCAACATACGACTTGTCTTGTTTGATGAGAAATACACATAAATGACCAAAAGTGTTTTTCTTTTTCTTTAACACTTTATAGTCACTGTGACACTTTTAGAAACTCTTTGATTACGTCATGTTTACATAATACATTTTCTTACAATAACTGTATTGCTGTTGTAAAGTTTGCAAGGCACACAGCACTATCAAACAAGAAAAGAAAAGTTCATCATCAGTGCTTACCAACAAATACGGTTCCAAGAAGAAATAAAAAAAGTAAGTGACCAAAACCAATTACGGTCCCCGTTTTTAACTGCAGAGCCACAAAACAAGCCATGTTCACTGTGAGTAGAAAGCGTAGTAGAAAATGTAGCACTGAAGATAATGTTTGTGGGAAGAAACATTATAATGCCCCAGTTTCAAACAATACACAATAGGGCAGACCTGGAATAATGGGTTTTATATTTCAGCCAGGTTTTGTCTCTTCACAAAGGCTGTGACATGGGGGAGTGGTGGTCCCATGTGAGGAAAAATAACTGTAACCTTAACCCTAACCTGTACATGTTACACAATTTAGCTGGAATTTTTCCAATTTAAAAAACAAACTGGTTGGTACTATTTGTGGCTGTAAAGCAATGTTAAAACAACAACAAAAAACAATAAGCAAACATTGAAAATACATACTAACACGTCTTAAAATTACAAAATAGGAGAAGATGATATAGATATACAGTAAATCCATATCCAAGCTCAGATTCATGTCACTGACATTTGTTATCATACAAATGAAGTAATGTACATTCATGCATATGTTGTGAAAAAGAAGGCAAAGCTTCACAGATCATCCCCATATGTGTATAAAAGTACTCTGAGTCCAAAAATGAAAAAGCACTAAATCGGGCATTTGTAAAGTAATATATAACAGATATCTGGTGAAGCTGTTTGTACTGAGCGAGGTTGCATTTATGATACCACAGTTGTGTTCACTGGGAAGGCTGAAGAATTTGTCCATGTGTCTTTGTAAACTGAGGCAAGCTTTGTAACTGGACGACAGAGCAGGTTTCTGAAGTAACTCTGATACTTCTAAACTAAACCCTTGAAAATGAGAACTCCACACAGCGTGTACCAAACTGTGTGTCTGTTCGCAGTTCACAAAACTTTAAATTAGTCAGATGTTATATTGCTGATTATGTAAATTATCTTTCTAATTACATTGCTGCTATTATGTTGTTAGTGTGTTTCCATATGAAAAGAAGTGGCTGGAAAGGGGATTGAAAATATAAAAATGATCCCTTCTCATAATTTAGGTCAAGTTCTTTATAGATTTGTGTTTACGTGGCAGTATGGTGGTCAGCACAACAAATGTATGCAACAAGAGAGAAATGCAAAAAGTAGTGCTCTCATTAAATTTCATCTTACATGGACTTGTAAAAAAAAAAAAAAACAGGTTGTAACTAATGTCTCCTCTTCACGCACTTTCATAACATTTGGGGGAATGTGTGTATGTACCGGTGTACTGAATATAATATTTAAAATGAGTAGTGTCACACATAATCTGCACTGCACTCCAACACCCAATTTACATGCTGTATGTGTGGTTGGGCTTTCACATGCATGCAGTTACTAAATTCTTACACAAGAGGGCACTCCAGTGTGTGTTATTTTACATTCTACATTCCTCCTCAGGACGAGATGTGGTCCACTGTGCAGTGTACAGAATCTATGTATTAGTGAGGAGCTTTACAAGCTACTCTCACTCATGCTACTCATTAAAAGTAGCAAGAAAAGGAACATAAGCACTTTAACAGCTCAGCAGTCCACAGCCTATTGTTGTTTTTGATTGATTGAATATTTACACTAACATTAAAATACTGCACCCTGGTTCTTATCATAAGTTTATCACATATTAAGTATGAAAATACAATAAATGGCAGTTGGTGAGATTTTTTTCCATTTACGTGTTTGCACATGTGATGGAGTTATTATTCAGAGATTATTTTCCATTTACGTGTTTGCACATGTGATGGAGTTATTATTCAGCATATATATATGTATATATATATATATATATATACACGCATAACTTGATATTTTCAATATATGGACTACACATTAGTATATGTACTTCAATGTCTTCCATAAATGGTTACGCACAAATAAATCCTTTATAATAGTTACCAAACAGTAGATTAGCGTGTAATGACAGTAAAGCTGTACATTATAAGATATCTAGCTCTAACATTTTACACCCAAACAGTTGCTGCGCCTTCAGTTTCATTAATGCCATGAGTAGTTAAAAAGTGATATTCACATGGCAGTATTGTAGTTAGTTGTCAGCAGTAAAATCTTGTGCAGACTTTTTCTCACTAGGTGGCAGTGTCTTCCCACTGAGAGTGAAGATTTTCCACTCGTCTCCTCTGATGCTCTGAGTCAAACCATGCCAGGTCCCCAGTGCTGCCACCCAAGAAGCATCATGTGCTATGAAACACATTGCCGATGCCACAGTGCACATGTAGGACTAAATGAATGCCAGAGAAATATTCACTCACTGTCAGCATGTCAAAACAATACAAGTTCCTTTGGGAAAGGGAACGATGAATATGATGATGAATATGAGTCTGGGCCAACTCATCTTGTTTGTGGTGTCATTACTACAGGATGACACATCAGTCACAGAGAACGTCCTGGGTGTGTGTGTGTGTGAACACCACAGAGCCATCTGTTAAGGCTTTGGGACTTGGTTTAGCTGGCTAAGCTGTTGATTTGTACGCTCATCGTCAGAAATGATTCGAACTGCGCAGAGGTCACCGTCGTCCCCTTCAAAAGATGTTTCTCAATTTAACAGCCCACCTCAAGTGTCAGTCCCACGTCACACAGTGAATGCCGCGGCTGCTTGGGGAACCTTCAGGCACGCAAATGGCTGGAAAATGAGTGACAGTGGTGGATTTGCACTTGTGCATTTGCCGGCGGTGCCGCTCTAAATTCTGGGACCTTTGACAAGATCTCATTACATCAGCTGCCCTTAGCCCAATGTGTCTGCGTATAGCCACCTCACTGCTCAGAGGGGCCCTGTGGTCGGGTAAGTCAGACCTGCACACACACACACACACATGCTCGCACACACTACTTAAAACTTCATACTGTCTTACATTATACAGATACATCTGTAATTAAGGGTAAGTTTGTAGATTTTACTCACAAAACATTGGACTTTGATACAGATTTAACTACTCAGCTATATAACCAGGTACAGCCTTCATATGATGCTCAAACATTAATGCAGCTGTGTTAATAATGCAATAATACATGTGGCACAATGTCTGGAAGGGTCTCTCTGTTTACTTTTGACTTAATTCGTAATACATTTAGCTGTTAATCTATTTTACTTGAGTATGATTTAGAATTTAGGACTTTTTCATGCAGCGGGATATTTTTATTGTGTGGTGTTGTTACTTTTACTCAAATCTTACTCCACCATTGATAGCCACTGGCATAGAATTGACCAGATGAATCAATATATAAACTGTTTTCCAGTTTCACAGTGATTTCATCCATCCAGTCCACCTCATGTACTGCATTTTACATGCAACATTCATTGTGCGGACAGATTTTCCCTCATTTTGAATATGTCTTCTCGCTATATTGAATATTTACTGCAACCTTTCGTAACTTGTCATGAAATTCTGTTAGCTTCAGTGCTTTATATCTAAAAGAGATCCCCTGTGGGTTTAGAAAATTCTGTTTCTTAAGTATATTTAAAATCCACGTGTGCCTTAAGTTTAGAGAAAGCTATTGTTCTGTTTAGATACACACAAAGTCAGGGGTCACTGGGTTACAAGTTAACTCGTAGGTACAGAGAACCACAGCCCTCTGAAACACTGTTAACCAAAAACAGAAGGGTGGGGGGGGACACATCTCGAGTGTCCTCGAGGAGCCCTGCTACTCCTCTGTCCATCCTTTCTCCAGGGCTGAGACATTTACAAAGGCAAACAAACAGTCCACTGTAAGCAACTTTTCCAGCCCAGTGGGCCTGGACACAGAGGACTTGTCCACAGAGAAACACGAGGGGTGGGGGGCACCACAGATGGTAACACCTTGAATACGTCAGACTAAACCCACAGTGCATGACAGGTCAGAGGTCACCAGAGTCGACAGGCTCCACCAGAGTGGCTGCCTCAGAACCACAAAACACAAAATACTTGTCAGGAATTCATCAGAAGAAGAGGAAGAGATATGAGTGGATAACTGGACCTTACAGATTAGCTAACTTTCTCTTCTGATTAATTAAGCAGACTTTTGTTAATAGAGAATTTAAACATTTTCTGTGTCTTCCCCAATCAACAATTCATCAGACAATTCACAATAACACTGATAATGTCTTTTGTTTGTTGTGTTCATTTTAAAAGCATCATCACACTCTACTCAACTAGTTTCATATCTATAATAGCTTGAGTAATCACCAAGATAAGAATCATCTTTGATTAATTAAACTGAGGTTTTGCTGAGTAAAGTAAAACATTTACAGAAATATCTGTCGTTTGTCTCTGATTGTACTCTAGAGATGGCAAATAAAACCTAGCAAAATTACTCTCAGTGTTACAATACAGCTTTTCATCAGCCCGATTTGACACTTTATCAGATGTTTGAGTGAGAAACATTCTGTATATTCCTGCCAGGCTTTTAAAGGAAAATCACTCACTGCGATTTCAGGGAACAAAACCTAAAAGTAACACATATACTCGTTTAAAAATTCCAACAGATGCTGCCTTTGTATTTAGTAAAAAAAATGACATTGTGCAGTTATGAAACATTTCCATGAGAAAACAATAAGGACATCTTGTTGCCCAGGTAATGGCCTTGTTTGAAAATGGACATATATTTAGTTTTGCCATCTTAGTGTTGAAAGTGAAAGCGCAAAACATTAGATGACCTTTAGCTGTGCGGCACAGTTTTATGATGCAAATCTCTCCGACACAAAAGCAAGGTTTTTATATGCAGGCCTTGGCTGCGTTAATTGAATTATGTCTTCTCAACTGCAGGAACCACATAACGAATGAGCGTCAGTGGGAAATAAGAAAAGCCAGTGGCCATGACAAACCCTCCCTTTAGCAACAAAATATTTGGACAGACACTTTGTGTTTTCAGAGGTACCCAGTGGGAGAAATGATGGCGTGAAACATAAAGAAATTAATGCACTGATGAAGAGCTATTGACGGGAGAAGGTGCTGACTCCACAAGCTGCTTGGCTTTAGTTCCCCTACGTCACAAAGAGGGTGAGAAGGAAGTAGAGAATACATGTAGCAACACTGCTAATTCACCAATTACTACCACTAATTGCTGCCTCCCGAGGAGAGGTTAAGGAGCCAAGTCAGTGCCTCCCTGGGTGCCGCTGAGTGGCTCTCTGCCAAAATGTCATCCATCCCAGAGCCTAATCGAGTTATCATATCAACAAATCTCCCATCAGGGGCCCCACGGCTGACACTCCAAAAAAGACACCCACAGGGGGACAACAAATTTCTAGCAGCAGGACACTGGGTGAAGGAGCCGGGCCCTGCAGGCAGCTGTGAAAGCTACCTGCAGCTCGTGGTCAAGCTCCCCTCTGAGACGATACTCGAGCTGGACTCTGTGACTCCGGCCCTGCAGCCCTGGACATTCCCTGCAAGTTAAGCATGAGAACCGGGAGACGCAGACGGTGCGTTATTTAGCCCTGCACACAATACTCCAGAGGGAATACAATGTGGCATCTTTCAGAGTTTGGAGGGGAGAGCGGTGACTGCGGACCCCCTGTGGTGGTGTGAGGGGACAGGGGGTCAGGGTTTAAGAGGCACGCTGGCCTCGCCTAGAGAGAGGGTTAATGTACTGTTAATCTGAGGTCAGAGATGCCCCTTCACACTCATACATCACCACTGACAGCAACAATCAGTGATGATCCTCTGCCATAAACACTGCATGTAGCTAAATGACTGTCTGCGTCCACAAAGGAGGACCTTCTCCATTCTGCAGCTCCACAAAAAGTGAGAAGAAAAGGGAAAAGCAGAACTCAAATGGATTTAATCACCAGGGAACTACATTTCTTCTTATACTGCTTTTAGAAATGAAAGCAGGATTGTACCCTTGCGTAAAAATTGAATATGTTCCACATTAAAGGGATGAAAAAAGGTTACGTTACATTTTACACGTTATATTTTCATGAATGGCGGTTTCACAGATCAATATGTATACTGTTGTGGAACTGCAGGCGAAGCCAGGACAAAGACAAAGTTCAAAGCAATTATCATAAAATCTGCTACAATAGCCTGTAAAGTCGAGTCATTATAACTCAGCTTTTCCTGTGAAATCACACCATTTCCTCACTGGGCCAGTAGTAAATCTTCTGAGGCAGAGGGGTTGGGAACAACTGTAGGAAACCATAATGTCAGGAATCTCTGCCACTGGCATTTTATCCACCTTTCCCCTTCTTTTAGAAAGTAATTATTATCATTATACAGTGTGCTTTAGAAACTTATATTATGTTAGTTAGACTGACATCCCCCAATAAAAGCATGGTATGGATTAAAATAGAGGTATAAATTTCAAAGCCAAGAAGGCAAACATTTCAGGAACTCCAATTGCATACATCATAGTTATTCAGCAGGACCGTCCAATAAGCAGAGATGCATATTTGTATTTGAAGCGCTGACGGTGCATAGAGGCATGAGAGCGAGCATTCCCTGGATGCACAGGGGTGTCAAGATAAGGCGATAGGGGCGGGACCTGGCTCAGCACTGATCCAAATGTTTGACACGGTCTTTCAACATCCCGCTGTCTCCAAAGGCTCGTTTACTTACACATCCACACGCACAGCCACACGGTCGCATGTCCACACACAAGGATGTGCACCACAGTATGACTCACACCCGCATCAACAGCGCCGATAGCTGAAATGTCATCAGGAGGTTTTTGTTTTGAGTCTGCGATAAGATTTTTATCCCGCCAAAGTGCTGAGATGTGGCCTTGTAAAGTGCAGAGAGGAGCCTCTGACCTGCCGCGCTCGTTATTCCCTCTCATGGGCCTATTAATCGAATTACCTATTCATCGAAAAGTGGAGAGTGCACTGAATTAGTCTCTCCGCTCTGCTACCTCTCAATCTTAAGAGTCTCCTTAGTGGTGTGTTGACTGGTTTCTATTGTGTGGGCCTGTGCCTTTGCCGGCCTGTGAGACTGAAAGGGGGAGACAGGGCAGGGCAGGTATGGAGCAGCCCACGGGGGGGGCTAACCTTTGACCCTGTTCTGGAGAGGGACTCGGGTCTATCGAGCAACACAATACTTCCAGCATACAGCCCTCGGTGGCTGCCTGCTGCTACCCACAATGAAGCCCATTGCCGGGGTCTCCCTGGGCAGAATGGCCCCCTGGAGCGCTGACTGCCATCCGGAGGTCTTTCACCGCTTTCTCCCCTCTCTACCTCCGGCCGTCGCCTAGAAAGAGAGGAAAAACTCAATAACACAGAAGATAGAAGCGGAACAATGCTCTTTAGAGGGCATCTTAACCCGCAACAAACAGTGTCAACATCTGTGGGGAGTGGATAGATAGATAGATAGACACTGTGTCCGCCACAGACAGAAAGGGCCCTTTCCTTGTGGGCAGTCACACTGAAAAGGCTACAGTGTTGTTTTGTTGTGCATGAGAGGGATTTGGTCCCCGTCTCCTTTCAGCTGCAGTTGAACCGCACTGTGGTGCCGGCGAAGCGATTTTGTCTCGCTGGAGAGCCGGGGCAAAAGATGAAGCAAAGCCTCGAGAGCCGGGTCCTTTCTTCCCATGGCCCGCTCTTTTGGAGGGGTGAAAAAGATTATTGTCGTACACATCGAGTAAAAAACGCATCAAAGTCGGCGGGGAGTGTGGCCCGGATTGAGAGAGCGAAAGGGTTGATGTCGCAAGGAGGGGAGGAACACGGACACATGTGGCGTGTTGCGTGTGTGTGCGGCGGCCACACACAAGCCCAGACGCGTGGGAGTGTATTGGATTCTCATGGGCTGTCTGGGAAAGACACTGTCCCTCTCTCTCTTTTTCTATCTCATTCTCTCTCAAGCGTGTGGTCTCCTCTCATGTGAACACGCTGCCAGTATAAAGGATCTCTTCATCTCTCTCTTTCGGCTCCCTTTTGCATCCTGATGTGAAAAGGGTTCATTCACTGGGCCCTGCCGTCTAACTCCCACTCATCCCAATTTATCAGTTACCGCCAATTGGGCCTAACTGGGAGCTTGTGGGAATCCAGGTGCTTATCATTAATGCTGCTTCATTGTGGTTTGTGAGGATACGAGGGAGGAACTATGTGTCATGTTCCTGCATGTCTGCGAGGGCTTCGCCACACCGCGCTTCCTCTCTATACGCTGCACTCACACACGCCCACACATGCAGTTACATATAGGGAGACATGCCTGTGGTGAAGCTCCTGCAGAACGTCTCTTGTCCTGCCAAAATATACAGTAGCGTATAAACTGAAACATATCAGGGCTATTAAAATCATAATGTTGCATGCTGATCCGCCCGTCTCCAACTTCTGCTGTCTCTCCCGTGACACGTGTTTTCGGTCAGATTATCATAATGTTGTGATATCATTAACTGCACTCTGCTTGGCCAGGGTAAGTATTCAGTTTCACGTTCAAAAACACACTGCCCTCGGAAACCATCAAAGAAAAGGAGCTAATGACAAACAAAGACAGTCTGCGGCGAAATGTATCATCCGAGATCTAACCCTCAAGAAAAACCACATCCCGAAAAACTCAGCGCCTCAACAAATGTAGAGCCCCGGTTGGACTTCCTGTCAGAAGTTTTAGAAGTGACACAAATAGACACATTCATGCCGAGATCAAAGCAGAAGTTCTGTGGGTGTCTGAGCAGACAGAGGGAGCTTACACTGGGTTTGTACACTCAGCATCTTTACTGTCAGACATATTGGGTGATTTTCACAACCTAAATACAATTTAGAAAAAGGCTTGCATCACATGTGTTTGTTTTCTGTAATTACTGTCCTCAGACTAGATAATACGTCAAGAATCATGGACAAAAAAGCTGCCAAACTGAAGAATTCATTGCAGGGTCATTCAAACACAGAGGACTTACTGTAGCTCTGATATCAAGTCTGTGTTCATATTCATATTCATATTCAGATTAAAAATATAGATAATAAAATACATAATATAAACATTTTAATAAGAATAAGAATGAAATTAAAACTGAAAATAAAATAATACAAGATAAATTATTTGAACTGAAAGTATACTGTACCTATACATTGTACAGAGGGAGTGTGCCACATATTAAAAATAGAGTATCTCTGGTATAAATGAGTGCAAAAACAGTGAAACAGTGAAATGAACAGTGAACAGAGGTGTAGTGTTATTGCACAGAGCCCAGTTATAAGTCAGTTATTTATTGTTTGTTTCTTGTCTATTGTCTACAGGCTAGCGGGCATTTTGTTTGTTGTGTAGTCTGACAGCAACAGGCAGGAAGGACCTGCATTACCTCTCCTACACACAGCGTGGATGGAGCAGCTGCTCACTGAATCTGTTCCTTGTGAAAATAATCCATGTTCATGATCCATGTCATTTTTTTTGTCTGGATATATGATGCTCAATATTTATGACAGATCCATTCTCTCCAGTACCTTTATTTTACACTTTAGGTGATATAAAATTAAATTGTTTGCTACAGATGTAATTTGCAGAGTTATGGGATGACATTTAATATGAAGTCAAGGATGTGTCCTATATTGTATAATGTGAAGTGCATGAATCCAATATAATATCTTGCACTATGGATGAATATTATCTGAACAATCTGGTGATGATTTCCAGGTATGATTGCAAATTTACGAAGAAGAACATGTAATTTGAGGACAGAAAAGTCAGCATTTTCGGTTTACATTGAGAAAACGTTAGATCAGTGCAGCTTAGGAAGAGAAAAAAGGGAAAGTGTGCTTAAGTGTGAGTGTAGCCTAAAGCTACTTTCAGATACGGAATTTGCTCTTGGCCTGATACGAGGTAGGACGCAGAGCACAGCGCAGACACTTGCAGAGGCAAAGCGCAGTGCTGAGGTACAGATATACATCATCAAAAAGCGTAATAACGAGCAGCTGCAGCCACAGACCATTTATGTTCTTTATACATGCACGTGTATGATGCATTTCAGTTAATTTCAAAAGAAGGACCTGGCAATGGCATGCTTGGGTGGGTATCACATACAGCTGTTATCTCACTGGCCGAGCTTTAAAAGATCAGCGGCAACCGAGGTTGAAGTTGAAATTACTCGATCAGTGCAAGTAGTGTGCCACGCTTCAGCTATGTTAAGTGCCGCGGCTCTCTCCATAGGAAAAATCTGAGCACAGAGCCGACTGATCACTGATCATGAGTGGGAGGCCTAACACACACACGCAAAAACACACACACAAACTCTCACTCACAGTTAAGGCGGGACGTCCCATTTCCTGTTCCACAGGCGATAAGAGGACGCACACTCCAGAAAGTGAAAGGCCTGCAAAAGAAAACACTTTCTTTGAGGATCGTTGTCCTCCTGGGAAACCACAGGGGGGAGTGAATGGCAGCGGCGAACATCTTTAGCTTCTCAGTGAACCAGTCTGTAATGTTCATTAGCAGACATGGGGAGAGAGCGTAGGACATGAATGGAGGGTACACCTTTGTTCTGTTACCCTGTGCCAAGAGAGGTCCAGTGACATTAGATATGGCTGACCTGAAGTGAATATTGGCTTCGTTGAGGGAAAGAGAGCACCATAGTGGGGGGCGAAGAGAGGAGGCGAAGCAGCACCCTCCAAACTGATAATCTCTTGAATTCCTTCCCCCATGGTGCCCCTTATTTCCAGCCCCCTGCCCCCTTTCCTTCCCATCGTTGGTTAAGCTACTTACAGCCAAATTACAATTATTACATGTAAAGCCCCCCCCCCAACACCCACACACTCATGAGCACACACACTTCCACTTCCCAAACACAGGCTCCTGCTGGAAAGAGTTTGTCGATGAGGCGCCCCTAATGCACATTTAATCAACGTTTCATTGAACTGCATCGACTGTGTTTCATTAAAGGGACATGATGGGATTTTTTTTCACAGCAAAAATCTCCTCCCCTTGAATTATCCTGGGACAGTTCAGGGTGGGGGCTTCCTCGTACCACAGCATGTGTTAAATACCACATAGTAAAAACATGGCCAATGCTCATGCTAATGTAACACACTCAGGGTTAGGAAATAAAAGGAGGAAAAAATAGACATCGCAGTAAAGGGTCACTTACAGAGCGACACAAATTTGGTGGTTGTGACGACTGTAAACATCAGATTGTAAAACCCTGTCTAGCGTTGGGAAGAGAAACTATAAACTCGCCAGTTGTTTCTGGGGGTATTTTATATGCCACAACAAATGGCAATTTGAATGCCTGAGCATGACAACCAACCCAATCTCTTTCCTCTTTTCCTCCCCTTCCAGGCAAGCACCAAGCAGTTTAACGTGTGTTCACACAGGCTGAAAATACACACTGCGTCAAACTCGGCTCGAAACCGCAAAGAGCCCTCCTGTTAGAGCCGACCTTAATGAGCCAGGCGGTGTGCATGTGTGTGTGCATGTGTCTGTGTGTGTGTGCGTGTGTGTGTGTGTGCTTGTGTGCTCAGGCAAAGGCTAACACCTGGAACAGCTGCTAGCTATAAAGCACCAGCGCTGTAAGGGGCTATCAAAGCACCTTGCGGGCAGCCATCTTTCTTCCTTCCCCTAAATCTCCAGCGATGCCTCTAAAATCACTTAACAGCATCCTCCATTAATTGGCCTCTTACCTCCGACAGACTAAAAGTGGGGGTACACAGACATGCACATTCAGAGCAGAAGAATGCTCGCACACACATTAAACCACAGACACACACACACACCCACACGCCCACACACACACACACTCACACACCCTCAGGTGAACCAAACACTGAAAACACAGAGCTCCTTTTTTTCCGTATTTGGTGTCTCACAGCCGAAGCAGGCAGCGGGTGCCAGGACTGAATATGTGTGTGTGTGTGTGTGTGAGAGAGAGAGAGAGAGGGAGAGAGAGAGAGAGAGAGAGAAAGAGTGTGTGTGTGTGTGAGGAAAGGTAGAGTAGGCTTATCTGGCTGAGCATCAGCAGTGGGATGATTTGCTCACAGTCAGCACTGTGCGGGTGCAGAGACAACGCTTTTGTCCTCCTGGCAGAGGGCGGGTTGGGATCCTGCCTCAACAACCACCAGCTCATAGTCATTTATACATGGAGTAAAATGTGCAGAAATTCATCTTGATTGTGTTTCTGCAGAGGAACAAGTAACAGTGCGCCACTAATGTATGCTTTTCAGGATTGATCTGGGGCAAAAGGATGAATCAGAATGGGAAACAAATGTCAAAGATCCTCTGATTTTACAAGATGGCATGTTGTCATAAAGTATCTTTATCAGCATTATTTGTCAAGGTTAACAAACATTGACAAAAGAAGAGATCTCGTTCACACTGTTTTGCCCGTTTCAGACTGCTACGACCACAACCTTTTTACAAGGAAAGTTGATGGAGGGCAGACGAACAGTGGAAACTAGACTGAGAGCAACATGCATGGATTGTGTCTGGAGGCAGAGCAGCATACTGTCAAAAATGAGAGCAGTCCAGCTTTTTTGTTTTTTTTCAGAGAATAGCACAAATGGTGGAACAGTTTATGTAAGCTATAAAGAAAGGTGGTGTTTCGTGCAGTACAGGCAGTTTACAACAAAAAGCACAATGTAACCGGGCCTTAAGGTATAAAGTCAATAAAAGTGTAGCGCAAGTAGTTATCCTGATGATTAAAACTCACCCTGAGCTGAGCAATTTCAGGTTAACAACATTTCAACATTAGGGACGGTCATTTCAGAAACAGTCTTTGTTAAAAGTGTTTTGTTTCAAAGTTACAGGAATAATGTGGACCTCACAAAGTTAGAAATACATTCTGTAGCAATTGAAAATACATGCTTTGATTTATTTTTGTATATTGAGGATGTAGACGTGAGTTTAGGAGAACATGGAAAGTGACTTAAAAATGCAGTCAAAATACAGTTATGCTGCATCTGACACTTGACCTCATGTGAAATGCGGTACGCTCCGTCCACCTGGCTCTCCATTAGGGAAAAACAAACAGTGAAAATTATTTGCAAATGTTATTTGACTCTGATCTGCTCGGCAGCTCGGCTGGGTGCGCGCCATCCACAAGAACATGTCAGCATGAGGAAGATTTACTACCTCTGAGCCAGGGGCCCGTTTAGCCTGGGAGTGAGAGGCTGATTGACTGAGTACGTGTTGGGATGGAGAGTGTGTGTGTGTGTGCTTGTGAAGGTATGTGAGCGCGCCAATGTACGCTCGTGTCAGAGAGCATGTGTGTGAGTGCGTGTGTGAGAGAGTCTGTGGGTGACGTGACGTCTGTATGCGCAAATGTCGGCCTCTGCAAATGTACGCATTCCACTGTGTGTAGGTGTGTGGCTGTGCGTGTGTAGGTGTGAGATTATATATATGTTTGTGTTGTCTTGGAAGCCAAGCAGTGGGGGTTACTGTGGCGCTTTGGGCTGGAGCAGAGTTAACAGCTCATTAACACCAATTCATTACGGGCCACTTCTCCCTCCCTCACGGTGCTCTGCATTAAGACACAGCCAGCCGCCCTCTTTCACACACAGTGTAAATCACTCAGGTCACAGGCGCAGAGGAGTAGCCAAGCCAGCGAGCCTCCTGGTAAGAAATACTACCTGCATGTCTTAAAAAAACATATATATATATATATATACACACACATATATATATATATATGAATCATCAGGTTCAACAAGACACAACATCTGCTGTGTTAAGTTTGAGTTGTACAATACTGTCTGTGAGTTTGAGAAACTGCAGTCTGTCTGATAACCACATTGGTCTGTGACTCGAGCTGTGCCTCCTGGATCATATTTAATTGTTACTAGTACCTTAAATGTCATGCCCCCACCAATGCAGCCCCCGTGCATTTTAAACAGACTCAGTCCACTTCTGGTCACAAATTCACCCTGTCTGATTTGGCAAGCATGCTTTTCACATCACAACCAACTGTACCATTGGTCATTCTGAAATTACAAAAAAAAGTTCATTTATTTATTTGTTTTTCACAGGAGACTAAATTTGTGCTCTGCCAATTTACTTTTTTTTTTTATTTAATCTAGTAGCTAGTTATTTTCTTCTGCACCTGCACTACTATTTTTCTTCAATTGTCATTGCACTGTCGATTTCAACTGTCAATTTCGAGGTGTGTGGTCTCTTTTGATATAATGTACACAATTCCACGATACCACTGAATGTGGATGTAATTTTGTACATTTTATTTCAAAACATAATTGACTAAAGAAATCAGCAGCATATGAACATAATAAGTAGGCAGGGATGCTATCTGAAGAAAGGATTGGGGCAATATCTGCCCCTCATATGTCATTTATAAATTCAATCATACATTGAAAATGTCAATAAAGATTTATCTAGTCACAAATAAGAAAAAGCATCAGTTCCAACATCAAACAAGGTCCAACACAAAGCTATTCAAACATATGCCAAGGACCTGAAATGAAGATAATACCACTGATTTGCTGCTGAACAATCATGATGTTGGGGGGATTTGTGGCACAGCTGCAGGGTCTCGGTGGAGGATGAGTGACGGACCTACAACACAGCTGCTGGAGGTGCAGACAAGCACTGGAGGAGTATCACCATGTATTTGTGTGTCAGCAGTTTGGCCCTTGATATTTTGACCTTCTCAGCGCCTTCATTTGTAACACAAGACACGTCTATAGGGAAGGAGTGGAGACCGGAGATCAAAGAGGTGAAAGAGAGTATCAGATGCAAAGACACACACACTAAAAATCATGAACAGCATGCAAGATTTTGACCTCTTTATTTACAAGCCATCTCTATATTGCACTGAATAAAGAGCAACAGACACATACACATGCATACGCAATTCGATGAATTAGATTTACTTATATCTTACCATCATAAGCATTGCTGTGAAAATGTCAGGGAAGGTGAGTTCAAAGGTCGGGCTTCATTGCCCCCAGGGAGAACAGCCACTTGCCGAATAACTACATGTGCACACATCTTACCCACAATGCACAGGGTGCTTTGTATCACTGTCATCAGCCCTAAGTTTGAGGACATCTCTCAGTCACCGCAGTTGCAGTTGATGCCACTCTCTTATCTGGTCCTGCTTCAAAAGCTGCCCATTGTGGGGAGAGAGAAGAAGAAAGAGACGCAATCCTCTTATTATCAGGCAAATAAATAAGAGCATATGGACTAGCCGCTCACAATCTTTTCCTAGCAGCTTTATATTGAGCTTTGGGCACAATTTCAGTGCAAAACGTATTTAGACTTTTGCAGAGGAGTTGATGAGGTGAGGGATCGTTACCTCCTCGGGATTTTCTTTTGAAGGCACCATTTCTCTGACCTCTGAAAATGGGAGAGAAGAAAAGCCATAAAACCTATTTTCCATTACGTCTCTTTAAAGTGGTGCCCGCAAGTGAAGGGATAGGGGGGACAGGGAGAGAAAGAAAAATTGGCTTCTGGATACCGTTTACATCACTCACATGTCAATGCAAATAAGGTGATCTGGCCGCTCGGCACTTCGTTTGCCCCTATACACAGAAAAACAACCAAGTTCTTTGTATCTTAGGTGGTCTGATGAATGTGTTTTTGCCCATATATCTCGTCTCCCTCTTAATTACAATAAGTTGGTGCCATAATAGGATTGTCAACTACCAAGGAGTGACAGCTTAAAAGAAACGCTTTCCAGTTGAAATGTGCCTTTGAGGGCCGATTTTCCAGAGCTTTCTTGCTTCACTTTAAAGCTCCATCCAATTCAGCAGCCCTTTCAGTGTAGCTGGGATACAAATCCATGGCACTGCAGCTATCACAGGCCCAGAATGAGCATAAAAAAAGCTGCATTACATCTTGCTTCGTTTTTTAGAGGTTCTCTTTGGCTTCCCATGTGCAGGGTCCCTCTATAGCGCAAAGCGTCCCACTTTGGTCTGCCAAGTGTCTGTGTTACTGGGATTTGTCATAGGGAAGTCAAAGAATCGCCGTGGAGACAATGCTAGCGGCCTCCATTTCATCGTAGCTCAGGCTCTCTATCTTATTTCAGAAACGCCATTGTCATGCTGCTGCCTGCCAAAATGCGTACCCTAGGCCAGCCACCAATCAGCCATGTGCAGGGGTGATTTTTTCAGTTAGCCATTGTGCTTTCAAGGTTCTTTACTATTACTCCATCTCTCCCTCCTATTTATTTTCCTGTTACAGCTGACAGTTTGACAGATTCCAGGAGTGCTGGTGCTTTAGCCAGCGTGTCTTGGAGGCAGTGGCAGCGGATGCAAGTGATAACTATCCCCAGCCAAAGGCTACTGCTGTGCCTTGGATCCCTTTGTGGGTGATTTCAAGGCACGCTCACGCCATCCCGCACATCCGCCCTCCTAGAGCCTCTCCACAAAAGGGACACATTTTGCAACCTTCCCCTCAGATGTTTCCACACTTTTGTTAAGGAAACGGGGATAAAAAAAATTGCGCTCCTAGCAAACCTGCTGATGATTTTCAGCGGTTTAGAAATAGATTGGGTCAAAGCAGAGACAGATGTCGGGATGAGAGGTAATAGGGCATACTAAAGATGCCCTTTGGTCTTTCCTGGTGCAGACCACACAAGTACAAATCAAAGATATATTTTCACATTTTCTGGTAAAGATATCTGTAATTCTAGAGCAGCATCTCAGGAAGCTAAAAGAAAAGGGTGCATTAATGAGTCTGGAGGATGCCTTTGCTGCAGTTGTCTGCAGCAAAGGCAGCAAAGGGGGGCCGCTGTTAAGTATGTCCAATGCTGTTTGAAAGACTTTAAAAACCTGGCAAAAAATAAATTCAGGGTGAAGGAAGAACTGTAATATAAGTATAATCTACAAGATGCACACCGAACAAAAACCCATAGGACACATGTTTCAGATTACATCTCTCTACCTAGTGCCTGCACAAACACAAGGGGGATTTGGGGGAGAAAGTTCCCAGCACCTCATTCACCTCTCCTCACCTCTCGCTCCCCTTCTTCCTCTCCCCTTGCACAGGTTTGATAAAGCAGGGAGGCCCAGTGGCTGTACAGTTCTCCCCAACAGACCAGACCTGGGAATGAGAGGGGAACTCGTAAAAGATAATCACGCTTTATGAGGGCCCCTCAAGAGGTCTGCTGAGGGAAAGGCCATTTTTGTCTTGCAGTTTTGCTCCAGTCTAATGGGGAGCAGGAGAGTAGAGTGCTCGGGCCGCTAGATATCACAGTCTAGTTACACAGCGGACACAAGGGACATGGTATTTCCCGTAAAGCACCAAAATATTCCCCTTTTTTGTTCATCATATAGTCTGCCTGTAAGGTTTTTCCTCAGTTTTTCTGAAATCTTACTTCTTCTAAAACACGTTTTTGGCTGTCCATTGAGAGATTCTTCCATGCAGCTTTTAATTTAATTCTAAACAAAAAAACTAAAAGTACTTTCGGAATATGATATCCCTCAAATTAATCCAAAAATGATGTAAAGAATTTGAGATAAATGCTGTCTTTCCCACACTCCTTAATAAAATTAACCTCACAATCCTTCCACATTAAATGTTCTGTGCTGATTAAATTTCTTTATGTAGACAGTTTTTTTAATTGAATGGATGTTTCTTGGTATAAAGATATCCATTTCTAAAGGGGTAGATTTTCAAAAAACAATATATCATGAAAAGTTATGTGCACTTTTTATCTAACAAATTTCTTATTTCTTCACAGAATTTCTTGTCAGTCCATCATGTAAAGGATGGCAAAACATAAAATTTATTTCATTTTCAATTTCTTTAACACTGAAGAAAAATTCTGTCTGCTTTCTTGGGGGAGTTCATGATTCTTCCTTTGTGGACACTTCAGAAAGTCTTAGGAAGACAAGAAAATGGATTTTAAACGGACTATGGTTTCATTTGAACAAATTGCTATTGGCAGCACATAACTTCTATCAATCCGAGCGGCACCATTTGCATTTGAAATGGACCTCATACACGCCCAATCAAGAACGATAAAGAGAGACAAAGGATAAAAGAGACAGAAGGGCAAAAATGAAAGGCAAGGCTCTGAAAGAAAAGACGAGCAAACAGAGAGGAGTGAGACGGGAGAAGTACGTGAGGGAGCAGTAAACAAAGAGAGCAGCCAAAAAAACTGAGAAAAAAATTGACTGCGTGGGTGAGTTGGTGGTGCTGCAGAGGAGCCAAACCCCGCGGCCCTCACCTCAGCCACATCTTCATAAGCTGCAGTGCCTCCCTCTCCCAAGTCCAGCCTCTGGCCCTGCAATAAATACATTTTCAATTAAAAGCACTGGGGAACAAAAAGGAAGAGGAGGAGGAGAGGAAGGAGGAGGGAGGAGGACCCTCAAGGAGTCTGAGAGGATCCCCCCGATGACACCTCTGGCCACAAGGCTCAGATGTGCTTACAGCAGAGGCCCCATCATCGTGCCCCGGCACACGCGTGCAGTCTAATCACTGGCTGGCTCTTTGCAGCCAGTCAGGCATTAAACTGAGCCTGGGTCTGAGTCCAGAAGCGCAGCAGCCAGCACTTTGATGGAACACCTGCAGTGAAACGAGATCTTTACTGGACATGGTGCAACCTGAACCCCACACAGATGGAGGGTTTCTGGACCCGCAATGGGCTCGGGGGCATGAGCATGAGTTGGACTCCAGACATACCTCCACCGGTGCCTTTGAAGATTATTATAGGTGGCTGTTGTCAAGGCTAATATGAGGTTTACGTCAGTGCCACTGAGGTGCACTGAAACCTCTGACGCAGTGTACACCCCTGCTCCACAACCCAGACTATCTAGGCTTACGTCTAACCTACTTTTGGACTGACTATACACTGTACCATGAGCAAAATCAGCTCTGTGGACCTACACATACACATCATGCATTATGTTGCATTATGCATTATGTTCCTCCACTTTCTGCCCTGTCAATTTTTTTTCTTCACAGATTTATCTAATGTTGTCTTTGTGTAGCAGTGCCCATGCCAACATTTATGCACTAAATTTACCAAATCTAATCTTGGTGTTGGAAACTGTAATTCATTTGATCCGAGCATGAACTGGTCTCACTGGGTAGAAAAACAAGACATCAGCTGTCTGCAAAAATGCAAACAAAAAGCACCTTTGCTTATTTAGTTCTTGATGACACAGCAAAGATACGAGAGATAGCTCTAACTGCTATGGCGGTTCATACCTGGAGGCAAAAACAACAACAGAATATGCAGAACATATTCAGCCACATATGTGACCAGTCTGCAAACACCTACTGCGGACTGCTTGTACAATAACGGTTTGATCATGACACAACTTAGAATCCAGACCAAAATTGAAATTCTGGTCCATCACACACATAAAGATCATTTTATTCAGTCACATTTAAATATTTGAAAATCACACAGGACATGGTTTTCCCCCAGACTCAGGCTCGTTTTTACACAGTGTAGCGTTAGTGGTTCTTCAGACCTTTCCCACCAGCTTTGTGATCTCTTTTTTTCTTTGTACTTGTACTTGTCACTCAATTATGATATGATATAGCAATAAGAGGAAGGTTTTACATTATTGCAGCAGCCTCTATAATACGTGACTAACCCTAACCCTAACTGAAGCATTAAGTAAGCAATTACGCATAAAGGGCTGGCTAAGATATTTAACACGTCACACAATCAATTGTGTGGCATCAGTATACCATGCACACAAACCAACATTCCAGTATACTCCATGGGAATGGGAATGTTGGGTGTCCCCAATGCGACACAATACACCAGTCGGCAGGCATTAAAGCCCCCAAATATGGGCTGCTGCAGAGAAGTCAGTGATGAATTTGTCGGCAGGTTTGGTTTCAGCGACACAAAGCAGAGCGCCGCCTCAGCTACACGGGCTGTCACTGTGCACCGCCCAGGGTCACGGTCTCTGTTCTGAGCACCGTGACCGCTGCGGTAATTACTTAAATTGGTGAAGAAAAAAAAAAAAGCCTCAGCATTCCAGGAGTGTCACAAGGGCTGGGTTTGTGTGGGCAGAGTGTGAGCTGGATTCTCTGATTCCAGGGTGGATGTGAAGGGATTTAAGCACTCAGGAATTTTCCCCTCTCCTCATGCTCTCCTGTCACCGTCCCCACCCATCACCCCACCCACCCCTTGATCTGCCTCTGGTTCCCAACAGGGGAAGAGAAAGAGGGGAGGGGAGAGACGCGCTGGAGGTCAAGAGAAGTATGTGGTCAGGCGTCCCTTGTCAGAAAAGGTCAGCGCTTTGGGTGACCTGGAGCTCAGTGGATGTTGTCATAGCTGCTGATACTGTAAAAAAAGAAAGAGGAGTCGTTTGGGGTCAGATCAGCTTATTAACGAGTTATTAAATAATTGAAACATGTAATTGGCTTATAGCTGTAACAGGCTAAGTAAACTGTCTCTGCTTCCATCCTTGGCCCCAGAGCTGGTAATGTTTCACCTTTCCTTTCCCACCCTCCTGGCAGTAGCTGCAGCAGCCGCCAAGCGTGCTCCCTGGAGATGGACGAGCTAGCTAGCGTCATCACAGCTAACGAGGACCACGCTTTCGCTGTTTCCATCAGGCCTGCCAAACAGTTCCCAGACGGGGGCCCCATTTCACGGCTGCCTGCTCAAGGTGTGGGACCAAGAGGGGGCCCCGTGGCTGGTTGGGAGCTGTGTAAGAGAAATAATGTGTTTGGATTTTTGTGCATGTAATGTGTGTGTGTGTGAGTGTGTGAAAGTATTGTGACTTATTAGGCTGCTGCAGCCATAGTTTTGGTGTGCATGAGAGGTAGCTGTGTTGCTCATAGCGGAATTTCCATTTAATTTCCCCTTTATCCAATCAGCAGGCCTGGGGGCCTCCAACCTTGTCAGGCAGGGGGTTGTGGGAAACGCGGTCTGACTGCAGGAGCTGATGTGATTTAGGCCTTGCTTGAAGGGAACACATGCCTATTTTGACAGACGCTGGCCTCCTGCTCAGACTGAGGCCTGCAATTACACAGGACATAAACACGGTGCGCTGAGGCCAGGCTGGAGCTCTGAGGGCCCCTGGGAACGGAAAAGGCAGCACAGCTTTGTGGAGGCCGCATAGGCCTTGGCAGGCGCCCACAGACGGCCATCGCGTGACTGTGGGAGAGGGATGACTGGTGCGTAATGCCGGGGAACTGCACTGGGAGAGATTGGCTGTCTGAGAAACATATAGTGAAACACACACACACACGCACACACACAAACACACAAAAATGGTGTCCTGTGCAGTTATATCATATAGGTACATCACTCAAAGAAACAGTAGTAGTAGAAATACTACCCACATGTTGTACCTGAATACTGGATATATTTAGATATACTATAGGGTACATGCAGAGGATTCCCACACTCTCTCTCATCTTAAATAGGCCACATTTCTGCACAGGACACCCCTTTCGTATGTGTGTGTGTGTTACACTCAGTTTTAATCAGACTGCCAGTTCTGCAGCGTTATACACTCCCACAATCTCACTTGCTAAACAACAGCTTACTTTTTTCTCTCCCATCAGTCCACATCAGGCCTCACCTTTCTTGCTGTAAAACAGCTTAAAAACTACTTCTCTCAAGCTACATGGTAGTTCCCTCCCGTCTTCCCTTCTCAGGGGGCGAAAGGGGGGGGGGGCAAGGAGCGTGTTCGGTTTCCTACCTCCAGAGAGGAAGCTCCACTGGGCCTAAAACAATTACCCATTTAAGTGCGCTAAATCAACTTGCATCGCGGAAACAATGCGACGGCTGCCACTGTTATTTACTGTAATGAACTAGGCCCCATTGTGAGCATGGCGCTCTGTGGGGACCTCTCATTGAGCCAGGCTGAATGCAACAAGCCCTGAATGGATGTCAGGCTACATAAAGGTTTTTGAGCAACAGTGAGAGTGTTGCCTTGTGGATAAAAAGAGTGGTGGTGAGATCATATTTACCCACCATTCAGCCTACTTTATATACGCCCATCGGCCACATCCTATTCGGATAAATCAGGGACAGAGGGAGCGGCCGGCAGACTAGAGTGTATTTTCCACAGTCAATTCAGAGCAGGACCTGACACAAGCATGGGAAAGCAAATAACCCGGATTAGGCTTCTTCAAAGGCCTGGCCCTGTGAAAGATGGGAGCAGGAGGAGCAGACAAAGGTGGGAGTTAGCGGCACACCACATGCACACACACACACACAGACACACACACACACACACACATTCTCAAGTAGTGTTATGACATTAAGACACACACAGAAAGTTGAGATGGTGTATGAAACTTCATCCACCAGTTGAGGTGTGGGTTCGTTTTGGATGTTTTTCAGTCTTTTCTAAGATGAAGGATCATCCACATGAGGAATAAAATAGTAGGTGTGTGTGAGGGTTTGGCAGGGGGCGTGGGGGGGGCGTGGGGGGGTGGGGGGGCGGGGAGGGGGGGGGGGGGGGGGGGGGGGGGGGGGG
>JAOXYL010000105.1:12348883-12371127 GCA_028564955.1 Terapon puta
GGGGGGGGGGGGGGGGGGGGGGGGGGGGGGGGGGGGGGGGGGGGGGGGGGGGGGGGGGGGGGGGGGGGGGGGGCAAGATGGGGGTAGCGTGAGGATTGCATGTTGAGGCACCGACATGCAGGATCAGACTTCACCTCACCTGCTTGGTGTACGAGCCTGATGCTCAGCCAAGCCAAGCCAGGCTTGCCAGGCTGCTGCTGCCAGGGCGTGTGTGTGTGTGTGTGTGTGTGCGTGTACACGTGCGTTCGTGTGTGGAAACTTCTCATCCCGTCTCTGAGTGCAACTAAAGTTCAACCGAGGATGTCTGCGTTTCATTAAAACCATCAGTGTGTCTCAGCTGCAGACAAACACAGATCATTATGAAGCCAGTTTTCCCCCCAAAACGTGAGGGAATCTGACTGCTGCAGCTTTGAGGAGCTGACTGAGACTCTGCACAGCAATTTATAACACACACACGGTTTAGCAGCACACGCCATACATAACTCCAGACCACAACAGTGTTAATGCTACAGCAGGCTAATATCTCAGTGATGGGGCAGTTAAGATTGTCAGTGCTTCTCTGACATGAAGTCATGTTACACACATGTGCTACATACCTCTGCACACAGTCTTTAGTGTTGACATGACTTGAGCTCAAAGACAACCCTATTCAACAGCAGGAATGTTCACAGCAGTGTGTGTGTGTGTGTGTATGTGTGTGTGAGGGTCAGAGATGTTTTCTCCTTCAATCCATTTTTTCCTTCCTCCACTGCCCATCTCACTATCAAAATGCCCCCCCCCCCTTCCCAAGAGTAGCTTCCCAAATGTACAATGTACCCGCACTCACTCACACACAGCACACGCACACAGGCATGCAGAAGGCATAAATACACACACACACGCGCACACACACACACACACACACACAAGTGCACACGCTTACACATGCAGGCAGCACTCCTCTCCCTCAGGCGGTCTGGCTGTAAGATGATACCTCGTCTCGGAGCATTTCGCACATGCCTTCCCGGACAGTTCCCACACTCCCGGCCGCCTCAGCCTGTCTGACCTTTGCCAAGCTCGCCACCCTCCCCACTGCCCCCCTGAGCCTCCTTCCTCAGACCTCCCTCTCCCCTCCTTCTCCTCATCATCTTCTCCCAGGGCCTGCGGTTTGGACAGCTGCGGCCAAGCTGGCTGCTCGGCTTGTGGAAAACATCCGCCACACATGGAGGACTGTGCTGATCCTTCTTGGCCTCTACTGGCTGGCTGGGTGACTGGTTGCCTATTTCCCAATCCCATGAACACATTATTTGACCCACCACCACTTGTGTCCCCCACGCCACATCCAACTCCAAGACCTCACCCTCGCTTGTAGATTTTTACGATGAAAGAATCAGGAAAGGCGTAGAAACAGATGAGAAAGACGTCATCCGACATAAACTCACTTTGTTGTTGTGGTTATGTGGCACCTCACACCACAAGGACCACCAACATGACCCTGAATCCTTAAATTAACCTTGATTTGTGCAGCGATCACATTCATACTGCTCTGAGAATTAATCAACGTCACATTTACTGTGCCTCGCTGGAGAGAACCTTGACTTTATTTTTCTTTCCAGGTGAAAGGACTCAAAATGTCTTTCTTGCCACAAGGCCGCATTTATAATGTTCAGTATGTTCAGCATAAAACATCTGATTTCTGACATCTGATGTGATTCCAATGCAGAGCCCTTCCTTTACGGGTTGTTTTATAGTCAGTTAATTATAATTTTAATTAAATGATGGTTTTGAAATTGTGCATTTTTGTTAGTTATTACTGACAACCACTTAATCTACACTGGGAGCTGCATTGCTCTCACTCCCACTCAAGGACTTGTTTAAAACTAAATTTGTTCTGCAGACTGGTTACAAGGCTAGAAGTCTTGTTATGGCGGATATTTTTTGCAGCGCAGGCCTAATCCCCTGCAGCATGGCTCCAATTTAAGGCCTCCCCACCGACATAGTGTGGTACATAAACAGGCCCGGGTTACAGCTCAGCCACCCCCCCACCCCGACACCAAACCCCTAACACACAGACACACGCACACTCACAGCCTCCACATATGAGACTGATTTTGTTTTGGATCTGGACTCTGGCCACTGCTTGGAGCCTTTTTCCTTTTTATCCGTGCACACACAGACACACACAGACACACAGACACACACACTTATGCATACTGTAGCACACGCATCTATGAGCGGGTGTACAGCTCCATGGTGATGGAGCTGTGCTCTTACTTGCAGACTGCACAGAAAGCGTGTGTGTCTGTATCTGCATCGTGCAGATGTAGACACACACACACACACACACACACGCACACAGACAGTCTGTTAACTGCTCTAACTCCCTCTCTGAGTCCCCTCTTGGATTGTGTTGCTGGCGACATTCTCTTTGTTGCGCACACAAACACAGTCAAGTCTTTCCCCCAGTTTCCTCACCTTTCCCTCTTCACACAGGGATGAAAAATGGAGTGTGATGAATAGAGGGAATGGTGTAAGATGGAGGATTACACCCCTGGCTGGAATTTTGAAGGGAGTAGCTTTACTGTAAAGACAGAAAAATACAATCTTGATGATGTTGCCGACACCTTGCATCACATTTCCCCTCTGTTTGAGACAGATTATAGTAGGGAACCAAAGTCTTGGCAGGGTGCTCGCAGCCTGACCTGAGAATCAGAGGATTTGTCTGTGTTTGTGGTTGAGTTCAACCATGGTGTACACACACAGTCTCCCAAACAAACACACTCTAGTCTATCTGCTGGGCCACTCAGTGTCTCACACACCGAATGGAAGGGGAGAATGTCTCATACAGTGTGAATTTTAGACTGAAAACTAAAGTGCTTATTATTTTCCGAGAGCTATCATATTTTGGTTTGGCCAAAGTTTCCTGATAGTCAGCAGACCTCTGTATGTGTTGTCACATCCAGTCCAACCACATTCTAATGCTAATCCTATAGGGGCTGTAGCAGGACTTCTGGAAGTTCAGAAATGTGCATAAGCATTACTGCTGAGAGTAAATTATTTTACAAAACTGAAACTGAAACACACACAAACATGACGATAAAATATTCAAACATACTGTTGGGGAAAGCAAAAGCAACGACAATGAAGGCTACAAACCATGTATAAAAATGTCACATCTTGTCAGAGGTTATGATCTCAGAACCATTTGACAATGAAACTCTGAAGAATTCACATTGTGACATTGTGTTGTAAACTTTGGTGATGTTTGGTTGAAAACCACACAAATATTGCTGTTTGCATGAGGACGGTGAGGCTTCAAAGCAAAAAGAAGAAACCTGTGTAGCTAAAAAAAAAGGTTTAAAACATTTTCTTGAGCACCAGGTAGGTGCAGATGAGAAACTGCAAAAGGTACACTGAGAGTCTCAAAAAGCATGAAGCATGTGAAATATTACAATACGATAGATATGAATAGTGCATTAGGCATACAAGTTCTGCTAACAGACATTAAAGGGAGTACAAACAGTCTATTTGGCAGTCTAGTCTTAGCAGCAGCAATAATTTTGTCTGAATCTTGTACATAAACCTCTCAGAGAATCAAAAAGGAGAAAAGAAGTGTTATTTAACTGTAATTTACCTCCTGTGCATTTAAAAAATGCAATAATGAGCGAACGTTATCAGCGGGATGATGAAGCAATCAAATTAGAGAGAAAACTGAAGACATTTTGTAATTTCAGATCTGAAAACAGATCACTGTGCTCAAACATGAGTGGTGGTGGGGGGTATCGTGGTCGCATTGACGGCAATAAGAACAACTGCACACCCACGTTCAGACTGCATCCCTGCATCCCAGCAATTCACACATACACACCCACACACCCACATAAACACTCAGTTCTCTGCCCATCCTTTTGCCCTCCTCCTCCTCACTACTTCCATCCATCCACCCGTCTCCCACGAGGAGCTCTCGCTCCAAGGCTGCGGTGCAAGCGCTCATAAAAAAAAAAAAATTGCTCGCCCTGATGATGGAAAAACCGACACCAAAAAAAGCAAGAGAGAAGAAATGAAGTAGGAAAAAAGTGTTAAGTTGAAAAGCGAGCATTTTCTCTCGCTCTGAGCTCTTGGTCCAGGCTCTGAGCTTCCCTGGATGCCAGAGTCTTTCATCATTTGGCAGCCTGGCTCTGCAGTTCAGTTTTACCTCCTGGCTGGAGGCAAATGAAGCACCACTCGCTCTCCACACAGCAAGCAAGAAAGACAGAGAGAGGGAGATGGAGACAAAAAGAGAGGGAGAGAGAGAGAGAGAGGGAGAGAGGGAGTGAAAAGCAGTCTTTCATGCAAAAACAACCTCCGGAGTCATTCATGGCCACGCATGGGCCCCTGTCTTTTTATTTCTGTGCTCTCTTCCCTCTGCTCCTCCATCCCTCTCCCTCTGTTTGCTTCATTTTCTGATGTGCTTTAGCTCCAGAAGTAAAATGCTTGTCATTATATAATCTGCAGCAGCGGATAGCTCCCAGTGATGGAGATGTTGAAAGCGAAGTGGGGGAGATGTGCGCTAGCGAGGCAGAACAGAGTGACCTCTGCTTTTTGGAAGGAAGCAGAGTCTTGCTGGTATCATTGCTGAAATACCAAAAACAGCCGCGTTCTGGGCCTGAAGAGCGCGTCGCCTTCGTAGGCGGTTTCAAAGCACACCTGCCACCCTGTTTTGCCTGTTTTCGTCATGAGTCGCTCTGAAACTCAAACTAAACACAAATACTTCAGGCTGTTTTATCCCTCCTTACTATATTTTTGGTGAAGTTACAAAACCCTCAAACTCTGTTCTGCTCAAACCACCTGAGGTAGCTGACAGCTGACACATACTTTGCAAGCAACCTCAAATTCTATAAATAACAATCAAAATCAAATGATCTAGTACAATGATTCAAACATAAATAAAACATGTACTTAATTACACAATTGCACACGCAGGAGGGAACCCGTGTGCAGGGAAATAAGATCACAACCTCCCGCCAAGCGAGTAAACTGCACCAACAGCGCTGAGCATTCTTTAAATGCTCTCCACCGCTGAGAGTGAACACAGGTTCCCACAGCGCTTGATAAAGCACCCCTACCATATGCATTCTTTTGCCATGGATATGCCACCATGAACAAGACACTTGGGCATGTCAGGCCAGGCTGAGAGGAAGACTGATGTGTCTCATCATTAGGGCCTATTGCGTTTCCCCGCAGCGAGATGTATGTTCCTACTGTGGAGGCCCAGCGGGGCTTCACTGGCACCCCGCTATGACTTCTGGGAGCAAAGGCATCTGGTGGAAAACGTCTTCCTCCCATTCAGACTCATGGGGCCAGATAGAAAAAAACACACAGATGCACTCACACACACATGATCTTACGTATGTATATTTAAGAGTGTGTGCACACACACACACATATGCAGAGACATACACAAAAGCCTGGCGCAAAATGGGTGCAATCTGGCCCCTGGGGAGCCTGCCCGCCGCCCATGGCCCCTGCTGAGTTTGCCCAGTGGGAGCTCCATGGCTAACTGCTATCAGCACAGTGGGGTGTCTGGGAGATGCGGTCCTGGAGACTATAAGGCTAGAAGTGGTGTGGCGACCACGGAGGCCTTGTCCCTCAGGCAGACTGCAAACACAGAACATTTCTCAGGCCCAGGCGTATGCTCTTAGACATGGACGATTGTGTCGATTCCTTTGCAACCACTGTTCCCATGGCCTTAACCTGAAGGGTCCTGAGAAATTATTTCGAGTACTTAATCATCGTTTTCATCGTTAAAGGCCCATGAAAAAATAAACGCTGAATAGACTTCATATGAGTCTGAGAGCTGGACACATGTGTCAACTCTGATGAGAGTTTAGATGCACTTCAGTTCACAGAAAACAACAAGGTGGAGAGGTCTACCTAATAAAACCTTTTTACATTTATATATGTCTGACACCTAACAATAAAATAATCTTAACACACAATGAAAGCCATCTATAAAAGGTCAGACATTTTTAATACTTTATTCAAGATTATATATAATCAGCAAGCGTAAGATGAATTGGCAATAGGATATAACATTTCTTTTGATATCTAACAGAAAAAGACTAAAAAAACTAAAGAGAACAAAAAACACCTGTCTTCTATCTTTAATTAATATCAGTTGGTTAAACAAATTAGTAATACTTTTAGTCATTACATATGGACTTACTTTATGAAAAAGAAAAGTTGTCTATTTGATATGAATGTTAAAGGTGACAGTCACTTAACTGTTTAAGTGGTTTAAATAATGTAGTTATAGAAGTAACTTGTGGAACCTTTTTCCAGAGATGTGAGAATGTAGGTATTTGCATCTCTGGACTGTTTATGAAAAGATGAGTGATTAAAGAAAACTCTAGTCTTCCTCATTAACTAGCACCAGGGTGTCCTCAGCAAGGCGCCTTATCTTTACCCCCAGCTGCTCCTGACTATCTGATGAGTTACTAAAAATATAAGACACTTGTTTTATTGGGCAGCTTCCACATGTGAATGTGTGTAACAGAGTGTAAAGCAGCAACCTTTTATGTCTCCCATCAAACTTCCCATAATATGTAAAAACCTAATCACCAGCCTGCATGAGACTTTTGCTCACTGCAAGTGTTTTTGGCAACTTGTTGTGTAGTCTGAACATGAACATGTTTATCTGTGAAGCTTGTTAGAGGGTTACAGACAGTAAGTAATAAAAATGCATTATAATGTAGTAACTTTCAAGAAGTTAGCAATCACATTTATTGGAACTTAGTTCTGAAACAAACACAGTTTGCAGCGTTACATTTTTTTCTGTCTGAGACAATTGTGATGAGCTGTAGTACATTCAAATGAACTGTAAGCCACCATTCAAAAAGCATCATGTTTAACTTAATACAAGGCATGTTTTGGCCTGATGAGAATCAAAGGCCAGTACCCCTGAAGAGAGAAACCAGAAATTGAGAAAAGACAGAGAGAAGCAGGTTTTAATGAAAGTTAGAGTGTTTTTAAATCAATGTATGACATTTGTATGCCATCACACTAACTTTGCTGTTCAAGCAATATAAAACCACAAAAGACCACAAGAGACCTCTGGGGTCCTTGGTGTGCGTGTCACATCACCAGAGAGGATTGGCCTGTGATTGATGACCCATCTCATCATGGCCACAGTTACCTGCCACAGCTCAGAGAAGACAAAACCTCTGGGCCGGGCCAGAACTAACTTAATTCTTGTCATCCGCCCCTTTGCAAGGTATGGGAAAAATGGCTTGGACTGAAGAGTTTGGGAGATGAGAGAAGTGGGACTTGAATGGAGCCAAAAGGAGAAAGGAACTGAAAGGAAAAGGAACTCTGTCAATGGGAAAGGGGCAGGAAAGGCTGAATGCACCATTGCGTGGTCTACAGTGTTGATATTTCCCTCAATGGTCTCCTCTAAAGTGAGCGTTTTAAGCCACCCCGACACACTAAATTTGCCCTTTGTGCATGGAGAGGCCCCTAGCTGTCGTGATGCAAGGTGAGGAGGCACTGGGGGCAGATGGAACCTGCTTGTCACCTCAATGGTCTCTATTCTCCCCCCTGTATGCCCTCCCTGGTCCGCCCCGCCCATTGCCACCATTCACCCAGTGCTCCAGTGGGAACGTCCAGGGACCCCGCGCTTTGGGACGGACTCATATAATGAGCCCCTCTGGATGGCTTGAATGTGGCGCCATTGTTCTACCCGGGGCCATTAAACCACCTCCTGGGCAAACAAGAGCGTCCCTCTTCCTTTATGGGGCCCAAGAAGGCAACAAAGAGAGGAGTCATTGAGACACAGAGGGGCCGCCCTTTGTTTGGTGTCCTTTTTGCTGTTCCTCAATGCCTGGGCTGGGAAGGGGAGGCTCCTGTTGGTCTTTAGCGCTCCTCATATCGCCACAATCCCTTGTTTGGCCAAAGTGGAGATGTGAACTTAATTGACTTGAGTGGCCCCAGTGCACCGTGTAGCAAATAACCTGGAGGAGATACAGAGAAGGTATTGTGCATCTCAAAGTGTTTTTGGCCTTCCCGACGGTGGTGAAAACCTGTGAGGAAAGCTTTACGGCCCCTGTGATCCCAACTAATGAAACCCTAGAGAATTTTATACAGTCTGATTTCAGCTGTGAAACATAGATGAGCTGCAATTGTTCACAGCATTCTGGAGAGATGACACGTCGAACAAGATCACAAGAATCCTGCACAGTGATGATTGAGTGGTAAAATTATTTTCACACCCTGATTACTGTAAATTCCTTCGACAATGAGCATAATTAGAAACTGAGATTTTCACATACCAGTGGTCATGAAATCACTGAGGCCTACCTCACATGACAAACAATTGTAACACTTGCACAATGGACCAAAATAGAACGTTTACTGAACGACTGTTGCGTCTGCTCAGGATTTTTCAGTGGGGCACACAATGAGAAGCACCTCAGATGTTTCAGATGCCTTCCCTGGGTGGCATTCCAGCCACTTAAGGAGTGAGAGTACTTTGGATGTCCTGAGGCTTCGAGGCTCCAGCCCAATGTCAGGTTGCGCCATCCTTCATGTCTAAACAGGCCCTGACCTCAACCTTTCCTCCGGCCAACATCCTGGGCACCTACAGTGATTAGCTGAGGGCAGGTGGTGAGTGCCGGGCTCCTGAGGAGAGGTTAAGGAGAGGAGTCAGCACCTCCCTGTGTGCGGCTGACTGGCCCGCTGCCACCATGTCATCCATCCTGTAGTCTAATCGAGTTATCATATCAACAAATCTCCCATCAGGGGCCCCGCAGCTGACACTCCTAGAAAGAAACCCAGAGGGGGCCAACAAATTTCTAGCAGCAGGACACTGGGGAAAGGAGTTGGCCTGCCAGGCAGCAATGAAAGGTACCTGCAGCCTCCGGTCAAGCTCCCCTCTGGGGACGACACTCACGCTGGGCGCCATGCTGGGGCGGTTATTCGATTAGGCCGCGTGCTATGTGGGCAGCCCCGTGGCCGACTGAACCACCCACTGGGAAAACTGTTCGAGTTACCATGGGGAGAGAAAGAAAACCATGAAAAGCATCCAATTGGTTTGAAAAACTATAATATGAAAACAATTGATGCTGTGGGTCAAAGATGTGAAGTGGAAACAAGTGTAATCAAATATCAAATCTTTTTTTCCCCTTCTTCCCACAGCAAAGGTTGTCAGGCAAATCTCACACAAAATAAAGTGCATATGATCAAAAGAGACGAAATTAAAAGTTCATAAAACCACACAAACCTGAGAATATGTTCCAAAGATGTAACAGCAATAGTTTGTATTAAATAAAATTTCAATGTGTGGTTTGCCGGGAATTCCTCCCTCCTGCATCTCACACACATGCATAATATTGCGCTTTCCCTCTTGCACAGAGAAACACTCAGCAGGGGTCAATGGGAGAAGGGGGTAGCTGTGTTGGCCCGAGAGTTGACCTGCCACTCCATTGCTACCTGCTGTTAAAGCACAAAGAATCCCCTTGGCGAGCTGCGTCAGGAAGAAAAGCCAGGCGGAGAATGACTCAGCTCCAGCTCTGCGGAGAAGAAGAACCTCGTCTATCCCCCATGACCACTCTGTCATCCATGAATACTATTTACGCTACGGGAAGTCTTTTCTCTAATAGACCCCCCCTGGCCCCTCTTCTTCGCCTTGCGCTCTTGCCACATTCACAGAGATCCTTCTTGTCTCCTGTGTTCTGCCTCATCCTTTTCTTTCTCTCTTTCCCTTTTTTTCTAAGGGCTAAATCAAGAGAGATGCTCCCCAAGCATTGCAAATTGATTATGGCGCTGAACATTTATTACATGATGGTTGGGGGTCTGCACGGTGGAGATGTGAGGGAGCGTGCTGGGGAGAGAAATGTGGGCTCATCCTCGGGGTCATCATTATGATCACACACTCTGTCAGTGTCACGGGGGACCTGGACACGTGTTTCACAAAGGAGGCGTTAGAAAACTAGGACAAACTATAAAGATAACTGACTTATGTCTCATTAGGCGTACAGATTTAATTTTATTACAGCAAAAGAGCAAAAACCTCCAAATTTAAGGATTTTCATGGTTTACCTAAAGAATTACAAAGCTCTCTGCAAGCTTAGAAAACCCTTAGATATACAATTTGACACCTTTAAAAAGCTACTAGAATGATTTAAACCAATAAAAGTTGTAAAGTTAATGACAAAAAATATGTTTTTAGTCCTTGGAAATATGGTGTTTTGATATTAAACAGTTTTATACTCATTTATTAACTAATCAGTTACACTTTGAGACTGTATGTATTTAATCTTTAATCCAATTATCAGTCTAACAATTGATACAATACAACTCATGTCAAATGTAATAGTTGAACACAATAGCTGCAGCAAACTTGAAATGTAATGCAATCCTATACACCAGTCCTGCAATATGATCTAATGGTATGATGTATATAATGTTCATATAATGCTAATTTATTGACACTGCATCAAAAATTCTTTGTTGTGCTTGAATCATACGTAATGTGTGTAAAACCCTTGTATATAGAGGCAATGGACAAAATAATAACAGTGCCACAAACTACAGTTTCAGAAATGGCCAAAAATTTAAATGACCTCCTCTCAAACAGGGGCTAAAAATAAGTCCACCAACTGTGTGTGTGTGTGTGTGTGTGTGTGTGTGTGTGTGTGTGTGTGTGTAAAACCCTCAAACTTAGTTCTGCTCAAACCACCAGGGGTAGCTGTACATATTATATTCTACTATATAAATAATATTTTACAATGAATTCTGTCTTATTGTTGTCACTTGAGCAAGTAGTTTGACTGCTGCAGATGTAATCATGTCATCATGGGTTGTTTCGCCTGATATTTCTTATGACATCTCTGTGAGTCTCTGTATAGAAACTAGAGGCAGCGTGGGTAGAGAGCAGGCATATTCTCCAGAGGGCTTCTAGTCACTCGGTTGTCTGAAGCTTCTGCACAGAAGTGGAAAAGAGTCAGTGGCACTGCAATGTAATGACACTTTAAAGTGGATTTCTGCAAGACTGTGTTCAGAAAATATAAAGCTTTTCATGATTGTACAGCGTGAATACTCAATTTATGAAATCATTAAAGGGATCATAGGGATCATCATACGTAAATATTGAGTTAGTATCAGCTTCTGATGCGGTTCAGTGCAGACACACACAAACCAATTTGCTGATAAACAAACACAGCCACAGTTAAACTTTGGCACATGTATCACAGTGGCTATATGTTGTACTCATTCTTGGCCACGTGAGCGATCACTTAACCACTCACCCTCTGTTAGTTGCTCTGGATGATAAAATTAGTTGAATGTTTACATTAAATCCATTAAAACACTTCACCCTATTACCACACCAAGAAGAGAGAGAGATAGTTTTTTTGGGTGACTTCCATTCTCGCAGGCTTTAATTCTGGCCGCAGTGGGACAAAGGGATTGTGAGCGGCTTGAAGCCAGTCCTCAGTTCTTCCAACGCTCCACACAAAGCTGGTGCCACCGGGTTATGATTAGAACATCAGTGTCGCCCCGCAGAGCTCTTGCTGGGAAGGATGCAAGCTTAGACCCACGCCAAGCCAGGGCTCCGCCAGCACTTTGAAGAATGGAGAGCGGGTGAAAGAGATGGCCACAATGAATACCTAAAAACCCCCATTCAGGCAGACCTTGAGAAGCACAGGTTGCCTCTGTGGTCGGTCCTCCTCTGTTCACCCTCTCCTTCTGTTCCCTTCTTCACCTTGGGCTGAGAATTTGCTGAGATCCGCGGGTTTCTCAGAGACCTCTTAGAAAGGGAGAGAGGAACGACAAGACGGGGGGCAAGACTTTACAGAATAGCTCCATCAAAACTGGCGTGGCCCAGACCTGGCCCAAGATGCTCTTGCTGCTCCACTAATAGCCCGCATCAGCAAAAAGACAAAAGCAACTGAATAATTATTAGATTTAAGGGCTGGCTGCAGTGAATGGGGAAGTCCAAATGAAGTCATTGTACGTTGATGGAGGAGTTGGGGGTTAGCTGAGGTTCAGCTGCAGACCAATGCCCGAGCATGGAATAATTAACCAGAAACAGCTATTAATCTTGACCAATGACGGTGCCTGAAACAATGGGGACTGACCAATCATTGATGGTGACATCCACACAGGGGACCTCGGCTCACAGCTGTGGGACCATCTCTGACACTGGGGAGGAGGGACCGTGGTAGTTTAACCACAATATATCAACTTCACTGAGTACCGTGATGGACGAATTGCAGTTCTATGAGGCAAGTGATTGAAACAAACAAATCTCACAAAGCTAGTGGACGGAAAGGCCTTACCTCTCTTTACCTTTTGCTGACAATGCAGTTTCTGTGTTTTTCCAAAATATGACAAAGGCAGGAATAATGATAATAACACATAATGAATCACGGAAATGACAAGGAAAAAACAGACACAGCAAAACAAAAGTGACCAGATAATACTTCTGTTACCCAAAGGGACTTAAGGTAAATCAATACCAAAAAAGACTGGAATATAATGTCACACTGCGGAAAAATAAGCTCAGGTATCTGCAAACTATGAAAAAAGGTTCAAAAAGAAAATGGAGCAGATGTGAAAAGGAGCAGCAGCACAAGGGTGTCTGGATTTGAGGCATGAAAACTTGCAGGAAATCTGCACATGTAGCAACTCCACGCCCTCGGTGCCGAGTTCACACATAATTATGAAAGCATACATGTCTGAATTTGTCGCTCTCTAATATCCAAGCAAACAGCCTATGGCATAGATAACATGTTAACTACATCATGGACAGAAAACTCATTCACACATCCACACCACATGACCGTACGGGAGCCAGTGTGTGTTTCCTCACATTTCTTTGAGACAGTATCGTGGCTGATGGCTCCTTTTGGTTTGAAAAGTGTGACTTCTGCGGATTTCGTGACAGAAAGGAGAAAAACTGACTAATTTTACTGCTAATGTAGCCTTGACTTCAACTTACAGTCTCGATTAAAACACCAAAGACACCAAAACTCAAAAAAGCCAGCTCCTCAATATGCGTTCATTTGTTAACAAGACATTTATTATTTGTCTTATGTTTTCTGAGACCTTGTACGATCAGCTTCTTGGTGTAAAACTGAAGTTGGAAATTAAGGAAGTTTTGACCAAAACCCTCTTTTTTCTATTGTCAAGGTACTCATTAAATTGAAAATGTGTGACCACTTTCTCATCAGTGTATTCAATATTTGCACACTTGGGCATTATTTGATTGAGGAGTGGTAACCACAGCCTCTTCTGACACTGTTTTAACCAGTATTTCTCATAGAGGGGGGCCAGGGGGGTTTGTATCTTGAGTCTCTGGGAGGCAGTTGGAGGGAGGTGTGGTGCGTGGTGGGCTGGTGGTACAGTATGTGGCAGACCCCTGGCACACACGCCAGCTCCACTTTCCACGCTGCTCACTCTCCTGACGCTGGGCTCCCTCTGTGCCCCTGCCCTCCTCCCGGCGCCGCTTTGTGCGCCCGCATAATCTCCCAGCAAAGGAGTCGATGCAGGTGGTCCCATCCCAGTGAGGGCTCACCTCCCCCTTCCATCCTCCCCTATCTCTCTTTTTCTCTCACCCTCTGCCTGTTCTTGTCTCTCCACCCTGGCTGCCTTCATCCTCTCCCTCCACAGTCCCCAGCATAGCGACACAAAGAGACACCTCCCTGGCAGAGATAAACCTATTTTAGAGATGCCGAGGGGGAACCTGACCCTCCCCATCTCTCCTTCCCTTCATCTCTCTCTCTCTGTCTCTTTCTTGCGCTTTCTCCCAGGGACTGCACTGTGCTGGGCTTCAAGCACCATTAGCGCCTCAGTGGTGTGTGCAGTCTTGTGTTTATGTGTGTTTGTCTATTTCTCTGAGTGTGTGTGTTGAGGAGGTTCAAAGGGTTCCGCCTCTATAGTTCAGCGGTCAACCTGATCCATGGGGGACGGAGGAGGCAGTAGAGGTCACAACAAGGGACAATTTTTAGGGTTTAAGTGTAACTCTCCCCGGCTGGTCCAGATGTCACCCCTCAACCTGCACGACGGTCCCAAGGATGAGATTGGTGGTGTTCATAGATGCTTTCCAGGAAAGAAAATTATAGAAAATAAAGCCATAAAATAGCAGCAGTTACTTCAAAATACATTTTAGAGATATGGAAATGTAAACCTTTTCCCTAAGCCTCAAAATACAGCACAATTTTTATGTTAAAAGCAGTCCAACAGTGTATCACACACTTTGGAAAATCTGTCAAAATTAATAATCATAAAAAGTCAATTTCTTTTGATTGGATCTCTCACAGGAAGTAGATGCAGTGTGTTGATTTGGCACTCAGCATATTCTAATGAATGGCTACACTAACTCCGTTGACACTGTGTACAAACCACTTGCATACTTTTCTTCTTGTAGCATCACACCTTGCTTCCCAGCCTCAAATGGTTTCACCAAACTCCTTTACGACAGAGCGGAAAACAAACCCTCCATCAAAAGTAATTACCCACTTCAAGATACAAGGACAAAGTCCATATCGCTCAGTGGGAAAACACTAACATGATTTCTCTTTAGCTCTGACATCATTGTTATCGCACCCACCTCCCCTTCAAACAAATCAGACATGGAAAATTGTCTGGTATTCCCCCCTGGGCCCTCCCAATCACAGCATCAAAGGCATGACGCAAGGCCGGGACAAAATGGAAGCCATTATGGCTAATTAGCCGCTGCCCTTTAAAGCACAGGGACCTGCTTGCTGCCGGGGATCTGAGTGTGTGTCAGAGCAAACGCCAGTGACAGCTCCCACGCTACAGAGCAGAGGGAGGGAGGGTGGGAGAGAGAGAGAGAGAGAGAGAGAGAGAGAGAGAGAGAGAGAGAGTGGTGGAGGTGAGGGGGGGTAGGAAAGTAAAAGAGGGATGAGACAGATTGTGAATGAGCTGGAAAGCATGCATTCAGTTTCTTTTTAAAAATGCTTCCTGCAAATAATGGAGGAAGTGCGCAGGAGAAATAAATGGGTGGGGGGAGAGGGGGTTCGGGGCCACTGGAAGATGGGGCAGGAAAAAATTGGGGTGGGGTTTGCTGCTCTGAGTTACACATGATGAAAAGAGCTCCTTCTTTCCCTGCCAGGATCCACATGGCCATTCTTCAGGCTTACCCAAGCAGAACCCAGCTACACACACACACACACACACACGCACACACACACACACACACACACACACACACACCCCACTCACTACCATAAAATTCACTCATGCCGCTCCACATCCTCTCCACCCCACCTCAGCTTTATCACACACCTGAAGGTCTGCCTGCTGGCCAATTACCCAGCCTGCCCTCCCCTCCGCTCATCTGTCATCACGCTCCTATAGTTACAACAACCGTAAACCACACACACACAGACACACACACACAGATGGAAAGAGATAAGGAGAAGACACACATGGTTACACACACAAGCACACACTGAAATTCGTACACAGGCACAGTTAAACACTGCAGGGCCCCTTCGCCTCCAGATCAGCCCCCCACAGCCTGTATGTGCAGGTATTAGGGTGTAATTACTCCTCCATTCAGCTCCTTTGTTCATGCCACCATTGTTCATTTTGTCTGTTGATTTTACAGTAGTTCACTGTGAACCACTGCCATATATCAACTGTATATTCACCACCATTCCTGCTGATTTTTAAAATGTACAAAGCGTGCTACCAAATATAAAATATAAAATTTGTGCAACTATATGCTGGAATAAAAACGCACAAAAAATAATCAAGTGGTTTATCAGTCCTGCAGTAACAGACAAGATCTGACCATAAAAAAACTGTTGATTGTTTGGCGTGTCTTGGGTGTAAATGCAATATAGACAAAAGGAGGGTCTTTGTCAAAGGTGGCTAGTGTGCTTACTCCATACTTGCAGGACCACATAGGTCGAAACGCTGCACTAATTCATTTTCCTGGGGGTTTGCAAGTTTCAGGAATGTTTTCCTTCCCAAATTCAGAAAAACATACTCCCCAGCATCATTCAGCAGCAGCACATCGTGTAACACTCCCAATGAAACCGTACCTTTGGAAACGTATGAACTATTAGTTTCTCTCTTTGTTTTAATTTCCCTCAGTAATACACCTGACCAACCTGACCAATTCTAACACCATGAGTAATTCGGGTATAATTTAAGGAATGATTCTCATACCTTCAGGCTACGCTCATGATACAAAATGTTCTTTCAATTAAATGTCAGTACTTGCACAGTAGGCATCTTACTGCTTGAACCTGGGATGAATCTCTCAAGCTGATGATTAAGATAAAGCTTCACTTAATCTTATCTTTTTTATATTGCATGGCTGCTTATCAACCACGTTCCACCCGGTGTGATTGTTTATTCACCTCCTCTCAAGCGCAGCCTTAAAATCTCCAGTTCTACTCTCGACATTGTAAGGAACAGAAGTGAAGGCCTCACCCTCTAACCACATATCCAATCTGTCCCTCCAAAGCGAGCGGCGACAGACGATTTCCTGCGCGTAGGAATCCTTAACCTTTTATTCCCAGCCCCAAGGCTGGTGGGAGACTTGGGAGGGGTTAGAGGTCCGGCATCTTTTCACACATCTTTGCAGACATAAAGAGCAAACAAACCTCAGGGTCTTTATCACTGAAATCTAAACCCCTCGGTTGATTTCATGTCTGTGGGCTGAGGCTGGGGGGACGCAGCGATGACCACCTGTTCTCTGTATTTCCTCGTAGTCGCTTTTGTCATGGGCTTTACATTCTTTCAAACCATTACCAGACTCTGGGAGAAACTTAAGCTTTTGCCAATTTCTACCTCGCTGCCCCATATATGAGGACCTATACAGTCCCCTTTCAAAGGCTGCCTATGTGTCTGTCTTCGTGTGGGGGAAATTAAAACACAGAGGGAAGGGCCATCCTTTAGGTTTCTATAGGTCGTACAGTTTCAGCATGAGAACTCAGTGCTGCTGAATGATATTGGGGAGTATTTTTTTAAACAAAAGCATTGATTTACAGGGGGACTTGCTTTTGTGCCAGGCCATTGATAAACTGTGTCATGGAAGTATTTATTGAAGGACTTTGGGGTTTTAACAGGAGACAGTGAAAAGAGCTCCTCATACATACAGATTCCATCAACCAGCTATAAAAACTGAGGGGAGAAGAGTCTCATTTATGGGGTAACATGGTTACATTTTACTGCTCCGTGGCATTGAGGCAGAGGAGGCCGAGAGGACGCCTCCTTTGTTTGCTGCACGGCCGCGGCAGACAATGATCGAGGCGTGTGGAGCGCAGGAATGTCCTTACTGTAGACACTCTCGGAAGTCGGGTTTGAGTGTGCGTCTGTCTGTTGCTTTGTCCTTGTGTCAGTGTGTGTCCATTTTCATGACAGATAGGGCTGTGGGAAAAGTGCCCTTACAAACGGCGTCCATTGTCTACCCTCCATTTATTTCATGGCGGTTCATTCCGCTGTTAAGTGATGGAGAGAACCGTAGATGAAACAAATTCAATCCAATGCAGCACTGTGACTCGCTTACATGAATCACTTCTGATTAGCTTCAAGCTGGCATGGCTGAGACGTCAGTGAAAACTGTACAATCACACAGAAGCCTCAGAAAAATCAAGAATCTCGACCCTGTTAAAGACCAGTCACTTCTCTGGCTCACTACGGAGGCGTTCATAAAACACTGTCAGACCTCTCTGTCACTGTCGTCATGTAGCCAGCCATAATGGGCTCTGACTATTATTAATACAGCGCCCGAAGCACTCCCATCTACATCCAAGGGTTCGCCATAAAATATGTTAATCAAATCGGGCCCCTGGGGGCCCCTCAAAGGGAGCTTTAACACAAATTGAATATCACTGATGGCTTTGGAGGAGGGGCCGGTCTAGAAGGGGGGCGGCCCTAACCCTGTTAGTCACACGGGTCGGTGCTCAATGATACTGCATATTTCCAGTCACTGTCAATTACCTTGATATCGTTTGTGGAGGGTCTCATGCAGCCAGCGCTGCAGGGGCAAAGAGAGAACGCTCAGCAACTGGTGGCTGGATCTGTGGAGCATGTGGGAAAACCCAGAGTAAGGCAATGCATGTGTGTATGTGTGTGTGTGTGTGTGTGTGTGTGTGTGTGTGTGTGTGAGGGACAAAGATTTTGAGATCTTCCAAACGAACTGTCAGCTCAGGATGCCACACGCTAATCACACTAATGCCCATTGGCCAAGCTGAGGAGGAAGCGACCATGCCAGCTTTAGATTAGTGGATCATGTATATTGTCTGATTCTGCACATCTTTGACAGCTCTACCACTCAGTGCTGACAGAGACAGAGTAATTATGATACTTCAAAAGGTTTCTGCTTGAGTCTATGGACAATATGTCTATTATAAGCAAGAAAGCAGTGGACCATAAGGGACCAATTAAGCACAGGACAAATGAAACAGAAAAAAAGAGATGTGATGTGCAGTTAAACATCTCTTCTTGGTGGTAATGAAGCAACTCTGAGGCTCTGAGAGGAGCACGACCACATCAGGTGACAGCATAGCCTAAATATAGTGCTGTAGGAAATAGTAGAGGAGTATGGTCAAAGTGTCTGTGTGTGTCTGCGATACAGCCATTTATACCAACAAGTTTATTGTGAAGGAACGTGAAGCTTGACTTAAAAAGTAGTATATTGCAGTTAAGAGGCTTGTTGAGCTTCCTCATCGTTGCAATTACATTGAGATTTACATCAAAGTGAAGCCAATTACTTTATGTCAGTTCATTTAGAGGAAAGGTAGAATTAAGAATTAATCTGTCAATGCATCTTGGAAGCATCAGAAAAAAAATCAAATGACCGAAAGGTCAAGAGCAACCTCTATTGAGTTAAATCTCTGAAAATTTGATTTAAGTTGTGCGCAACTGCAGAAAAGTCCTTTAGAGTGGAAACCCTGAAGTGGAAATATTAAAAGAAAACCTTTGCTTGAAAGCCAAGACACACTGGTGTCTTTAAAAAAAACAGTATAGTAAATTCTCTGCAAACCAGTCAAATGGCAGGCACCATTCTCTGAAAAATAGATGACAGGAGAGGTGTTGGTTTTTTTCTTCCATTTAATGACTAAATTAAAACATTTTTACAGCCCCTTAAGATAAGAACTTTGGTTGAGTATCACCTTCACTCTTCTGTGACAAAAAGCAAACCTACTCACGGCCTTGACTGCCAGTGTTTTTAAAATTATTCCTTTCCACCATGGTGACCATGGTGGGTAATGTTGGGGAAAGATGGTGGTTATGGCAATGTAACTATCGTTAAGGTTGAACAGCAAAAACAGTGCTTATGGTTGAATGTAGCCAACATGAACTGTCTGACTGTGATGGCTCACACATCAAAGGGCACACTACATCCTGCGTTGGCACCGAATGTTGGCAGAGGATGTAATGTTTGCCCGGTGAGCTCCCCTATAACGTACGGCCACCATGCCGCCTTGCTCGGTCAGTCATCTTTTTCATCCTGTGACTTATCGTAGCTTTCAGGGATGACATACTGCGGCATCCCTTACAGATGCTGCAACTGAGGAAAACAAAGACCAACCGGTGCTTTATGCATCTGACCACACAACACAATAGCATCAGACATATGCCACTTAGTCTCAGCTCCTCTGCCCACTCTAGATGGCTACTTTACAGCTTCTGGGATAATCACATTGGACCCATTTCCCAGAGAAACCAGGGTTTACATATCTATGACGAGCTTGCCAGAACCCCAACCCAGCACACACACACAAACACACACACACACACATGGGCATAAGTCTCATGATGCAAACCGGAGCTGAGATAACAGGGTCTGGTGGGAGTGTTTGAGAAAACACTCCACAACGGTGAAGTTAGACAGACAGAAGAGGTGGGAGGTTTGAAACACACATACACACACACACACACAAAAGCACACACTCAGTGTAGTATGAACCCACACTCAGGCTTTGTCAATATGTTTGGAGGGCAGACAGACACACAAACGCACTCACCATCACACACTCTAAATGACATGGGCAAACTCTTTATTGTGCACACCCTCAAACAATTACACACTCGCACACACACGGCTTGCTTTGTGTCTACAGCGTCTCGTGGTCGTATCTCTGTGGCCAGCTCCTCTGTGGCTCCCGCCACTCGCTCCAAAGAGGGAAAGAGGATTAACTGCTGGTCCACGTCACAGTTTAGGCTGCTTTTGCGTGGACGGAGCAAAGGGAGGTGGGATAATGCCATTTCATGTCTCTGAGCACCGGCATGATGCAATGTCTCTCAGCGGTGAGACGCTTAAGCACAAGGGGAACAAACGGAGACCAAAACTAAAGCCCAAGCTCAAACCAGTTGGGGGAGACAAAGGAGAAAACAGGACCGGGAGGTTCTTTGGGGAAAAGTGAAAAGTGGAGAATCACTAAAAGTTGGTCAATTCTGGACTGAAGTCGAAGATATTTTTAACAGACTAATAGAAAAAAGTGATTGAGAAAATAAAGGAGCTTGACTTGGCTTTTTGAGAATCCTGAATTCAAGAGCACAAACATTTTCACGTTGTGTGATTTTAGATTTCAAAAAATCATGTAGTTATATTCACAGAAAAAAGGTGGCCTAATGATGACCACTTTCTCTCTTCCTGCACTGGAATAACTTGTTGCTCTTTCAGGAGCCTGCAGTCTGGGAGGGTGGCACCTGTTTAGGCCTCCACCAGGATTATAAATGTCAGCTCCTCTCATTCTCTTTCTCTCTCTCTCTCCCGCTCTGCACCTCTATCATGTGAGTTTGTTTTTACATTTTGCTGCCTGAGCGTACACATTCCTCTCATCCTTTACCATCTTTTTTTAGATGGTTATGTTTGTTTATTTCCCGTGATTGGCATTGAGCTGGGTTGTGATAGCTTTGACATGCCTTTCATTAATTATTTTCATTTTGCATGTGAGCATTTGATGTTTTATCATATATAATAACAAACTAAATACCTTGACAATTGCACCTTGAGATCTGGGAAATGGAAATTTGGTGTTTCATTACTTACAAACATTTTATGGAAAAACACAAATAAGACTAAATGACACACCCACTGTGATGATTTATGCTAAATTAAGACGATGAATAATTTAATGCATCTATGTTTATTTTTCAATATTTCAATTCATGTGCCTCTACTGCTTCACTGCTGTTTCCCAAATTATTTGTTTCCTAATCTATTTATATATACAGTATATATACAGTAAATATAAGTATATATGCATATTTCTATTAATACTCGATTATATCTTATGATAAATATTTAAGCAAAAAATAACATACCATAGTATGCACATCAATCAAATAACCTGTAACTGTCACAATGAATCAGAAGGAAATTCAATGTCGGTGCACTGCAAAAATAAATGAATACATGCAAAAACACTGTCAAAAAATAATAAATAGAAATACAGTAGATCAAACCACAAACAGCCAAATGGCTGCAGACATCGAAGAGTCAAACACATCACAGCAAGTTTCTCTGCAGGACTTCTCATTTGCAGAGGAGACAAAATTTCCCAAGCTGAAGTGTGAGCCATTAAATCAGAGAACACAAACAAAACTGTTTGCACAGCCAAGACTTAATCCATCAGTCTCTCTGCAGACACCTCCCTCCTCTGTATCCCATGCTCCTGTGTGTGTGGCCTAGAAGTTAACATTACATCATTAACACCATCATCATGACTTTACAACAACAACAGCCAGTGTGATGATTTACTGACATCAAACTCGCTGACTCCATCCCGGCTCCATCAGAGTGAAAAAGAGCTGGACATCCGGACCTGTTTGATGTATTCAAGGGTCAAAAAATCTGGTTTCTCTTTCCCTTCATCTCCGAGGGGCCCAAGTCTCCGCCAAGGGGCCGTTAAAAGCAGGAAAATAAAACCAGCCACGCGAGGGCAGAGCTCGTAGATCATACAGCCAAACAGCGTGTAAGTTGAGTGTGTTAGGGGTGTGTTTCGCTCTCCCGCTGCACTTCACAAGTCTCCCTGGGCCACGTTAATTGATCGCAGCCTCACATGCATGTGCGAAGAGACACAAAATCACGCACCAATAAAAATGATGTCTTGCGAAAGTAGTAAATGATAAGAGAGTGCGCTCACACATACCTGAAGACATGCTACATGTTGTAGATAAACTCAGAGCAGGTACATACTGTAACTTCTCTCTCACACACACACTCACACACACACACACACACACACAAAGCAGCACAAAATACAGCCTAAGTAAATCATCCCATCCTCCTGCCATATGAA
>JAOXYL010000105.1:12372760-12404984 GCA_028564955.1 Terapon puta
GTGTGTGTGTGTGTGTGTGTGTGTGTGTGTGTGTGTGTGTGTGAGAGAGAGAGAGAGAGAGAGGCCGGGCTGGTGAGAAACACTGTGGATTTACATAGCAGTCTGCGACTTCAAACAAGGTGGCTGACATTTGAATGGGCTGGTGGTGGGAGCCTCTGGTGGGGTTTTTGTTGCCATGCAGGGTGAGCCAAGGAAAGTGGGCACGCACACTGCTGGGATTTGTGTGTAGACAGCTTGTCCTGTTTACTGGGCCCACAGGTTACCATAGGAGCCCTGCACGAAACCGAGCGTGTGAGAGACAAAGAAAGAGTGTGAGAGAGGAAGATAGTGAGACTGAGAGATGGAGGCACTTTGGGGGGGGGCAAGCCACGTAGAGCAAGAGTCACTGGGTGCACTGCTTAGAAAGGACTGAACAAATCTGATGAGTAATACACTAATAACAGGGGAGGGGACGTAGGGTGCAGGAGGCCCGGATGCCCTTTTGTAAGCACGTACACATCATTTAAAGCTGACTCTGTTCGTGACTATCGTAGCTTTTATGGACACGTGACAAATGCAAGTAGTAGAACACTCCTGTTTACAAGCTTCATGTGTGATGAACAAGTCTGCATGTTATCATCAGGAACCACATCATTCCTCAAAATGAGAGATGAACTGTGAAAGTCTGCTTTACCTAGGCCCTTACAGTTTATCACATCAGTTCTGGACTCTCATCTACAGCTGCAACCTCATATATGCACATAGTGATAAATCACTGTGTATATATAGTATAGTGTGAGCTCCTGTTTCACCGTGACATTCCAGTATATCAAATATTAACAACTGATGTTACATGTGAGACTTTTCTTTGATTTCTCCTTATTTTCCCTGTGAAATACTAGATTCTTTCTCCTCTCCGGCTCTGTAAAACTTGTTCAAATGAAACGATTGGACGAGGAAAACTCAACCACATATCTCCAAACTATTGCCATAAGCAGTGATGGGCGTCACGTGTCAATACCACTCGCATTTTAAGAGGTCACAAAACAAAAATGTTGGAAACCATTTCTCTGCGGAAGCTCCTGAGCCAACAGACAGACTCCTGTGTACGTGTTGCACTTGGAAACTAAAACGGCTGTCTGTAATTAGTTGATCTCAACATGTCACGCTGATGCAGAACAATGATTAAAAAAGATCCTAAAATACGCCTGGACAGCTGTGGCTAAACTTCTGACCACGTCCAACCATAACAGTGTCAACCTCCCAAGGAATAAATGTTAGTTCAGCGCAGAGGGAACCAAAGGGAAAAACCCTTTGCTCCTGACAAGGAACACCTGTCTGAGTGAGTGTGTGCTCTGGAATGAGCGTAAGCCTCTGGGACAGAGGGAGGGAAGCATGTGAGGGAGTGTGTGCATGTGTCTGTCTGTGTACATAATCTGCACAAATACCCAGCCAGGGTCATACATGAGTCTTACGTAAACTTAAATTATAGATCAAACTTTCCATTGTATTGTATGCTTGGGTGAGGATTCAGACTGCATACACGCGCTGATCCACTTCCGCCCACACAGTTCCAACACTTCTCTCTCCCCTCCCACAGCTTTCCCTTTCCCTGCCTGGCTGCTCTGCTGCCTGGCTGACGAGCCGCGCTGCCTGGCTCGGTGGCGGTTGCCCTGTCTATCAGTCTATTTCCAGGCTCAGGGCCCAGCGCCGAGGCAGGCAGTCAGTCAGTCAGGCGGTGTGGTGGAGGGCAGAGGGGTTGATGCGTGTGTCAGAGAGGCGCTCTCCCACATTCCCCCGGCGGCTGGCAGCAGGCCGGGCCTGCGGAGGGGGGTTCGCCTCTTTCTCACGACCTCTCAGGTTCCTGCGCTCATCTGGGAGCTATTCATTTCCTGCCAGAAAACAGCCTTCCCCTGCAACTGCAGGAGGAGGGGGGGTGAGCAAGGGGATGGGTGGGGGGGGGGAGTAGGGGAGGGAGAGGAGTTTGGCTTCAAAATGAGTCCAGGGCTTGGTACAGCAAGCCCTGGGCTTAAATCATAAAGCTCTCGCTTGTCTGGGCCGCAATCAAAGACAGGCCCAGTGACGGGGAAAGAGAGAGACAGAGAGAGAGAGAGAGAGAGAGAGGGAGAGAGAGAGAGAGCGGACCATATGGTTGCACTTAGGGAGCCAAGGAGGAAGGAGAGGGGCTTTTTTTCCCTCCTTTCGCTCTCTGCATGCACGCGGAGTGTGGGAAAAGTTAATGGACACGCATGGCAGCTAACCCCCCGGTCGTGTTGTGACATGTGTGCGGTCACTCCGGCAGCTCGGCCACTGCACTGGGTAATTGGAGAGCCTCGTAAAGCTGTTCTCCAGAGAGGAAGAGACCACTGAAGATGTTGGCGGGTGGGGGGAGAGGAAGGGAGGGAGAGGGGAAAAGGCGGCGAGGTGGGGTGGGAGGGCTCAGCAGCTGGGTGTTGTCCGGGTCACACCACGTGCCTCCCAGACGTCCCGTGTCCAGCTGTGGCCCCGGGGCTCAGGGCAGGAAGCTCGACGCTGGTCCGAGCGCAGCTGGAATGCTGTGGGAAGGTTTTGTGTGTGTGTGTGAGTGTGTGTGTGTTTGAGTGGGGAAGCTCTGGCTCACAGGAGGCCGACTGTTATCCCGTGCGGTGGGCCTTTCCTTGAACCCCTCCTCTGCCCCCAACCTCATCCCACTCTACTTAACTCGCCACTACCTCACCCACTGTGCCCTTTGGCCAGGCATGTCCTCACCCAGCACCATCCGCAAAGGCTCACACAAACACACATACACACACACAAGATGTATACGCACGCACAGGCACGAGCACACACATGGCTTCAATCAAACGGGGATACATGGCCCCCCGTAAAAAGGTGTGATGGAAATTCAAAATGATGGCACTTATCCACACTTTGTGCCTCTTAGCGCACTGATAATTGCAAACACCTGCACCCCCTCCCCACACACGCCCCCTTCAAAGAAGGGCCACACTCGGATAGCTGGAGGGGGGCACACACACCTGGGCAGAGCAGAGCGCTACCACATGGCTCAGTGGCGAGGTGTTTAACGTGTCCTTCTGCTGTCAACCCCCCCGCTCAACCGCCTGCCCCCCTAACATCAAGAAACTCCCTCAGCTCTGACTGAAGACATGGCCCGAGGCTCCTCTCTGTGCCATACCATCAGGAGATCAATGCTGCTGGAGATTTTAAAGCTGACTGAATTAACTAAGCTTAGCTTTTTCTTCCTTTTTTTTATTTGCTCACTTCAAAACCGCTGGTTGGTTGTTGGTTTAATAACATATCTGTTTATGAACCTGTGAGTAGAAAAGGACTAGTAATTATATAGCTTTGTGTCACAATGAAACAGGTTCAAAACATGCACACACACACACAAACAAAAAGATTCAAGTTACTTATCTTTTGCTTCAAACCTGTCCAATAAACTCCTCCTGCATTATGAGGTACAGAATAATAACAAGAGTATTTACTTGGCTCCATAATCATCTGTGCACATCCGCGGCGTGCTCCACTCATTGATCTCACGATCACCAATCAGGCTGCATTACATTTCTGCGCTGCTAGATGGCGCAAGTGACCTCTGCAAGACTGCAAAGTTTTCAGCCAGGAGATCTGAAGCTGCTGGGACTGTCGGGCTGAGGAGACTGTCCCGCTCCTGCGTCTGATTAATGACAGAGCCGCTGTCTCCTGCACCGGCTCGCTTATTTGGATAACATAATTACGATTAGACAACAATTTACTGACAGTCTGGCCCAATGTGACTTACAGTGAGCGAGCAACCCCCTTTATTTTTCCTTTCCCAGACACTTGAGCAGGATGGATGGCTCTTAGAGGAAACTGCACACTCATTTTTTTGCAGAGTCTGAACCATAAACATAACTAGTCAGAGGACGGCTCTCAGTGCATAGAAACACTTCTGGACTGTTATTGGTGATGCTATTGGCTTAGAAAAGTGAAAGGTTTTAAACATGTTATATCCTTTTCTGACCCTTATTACGCGCTAAATTGAGTTTCAACAACTCATATGTAAAAGATTCCCTCAATATAAAGTGCATTTCACTTAACAGATAATATGAGGTTCTGATGGGTCACTATGAGCTTTCACACGCATAGACAAGCCCACAGCATATAGTTGTATCAAATAAACTACATTAACAGACAGTCCCAATATTTACAGTTTATCACTTTCATAAAAAGATCAGGATTATCAGGTGTAGTTTTTTTTTCCAACAAACAACGCAGAAGCATGTCGGGTTTTTTTTTATATCTTTACAAATTTATTTGTCTTCCAAAACGAAGAACATTATAAGAGCATTGAACATATCTTTGGCATCACACAGTAAAAAAAAAGAAAAGAAAAAAAAAAGACAACTCAAATATATAAAAAAATGCAGTGAACGGACTTTCACAATACAGATCTCATTTCAATATGAACTTTACTCCCTTGTTGGCTGTACAAATATAGTGCATACTCTTTCCATTTTACAAGAAAAAAAAATCCAAAACAACTTTCTAACATTGAACAAAGAGAAAACTATTAAGTGTCATTTGAAAGTCTTTATGGTCCTTTTTTTCTTTCTTTCTTTCATCCCCCACACTCTTCACCAGGGCCGCCACACTGAGTCCGAGTTTCCCGACGGAGCTCCGGGGGACACCGCGGCCGGTACCGGCACCGGCGTGTTGACGTTGTTGGCGTACACGGGGATGACGGGGCCGTTGGGCGCGAACGCCGCGTTGGGTATGAGGAAGGCGAACTGTCCGTCTGTGGCAGGCACGATCTGGAAGCCACCGTACACCTTGGTGGCGTCCGAGGGCAAACTGGCCGGCGAGGAACCCCCTTTGCAGGAGACCGCGTTCATGGGCAGCACCTGCGGGGACGAGCTGGGGATCTGCACCATGGACTGGCCGAAGGAGGGGTGCGTGGGTCCGGCGGCGGATGGGAGCTGGTGCTGGTGCTGATGCTGGCTGGGGAAGTTCATGGCGTTGATCTGGGTCATGCAGTTGGCCAGGTGGCCCAGCAGCCGCGTCCTGACCTCGGTGTTGACGCCCTCGCAGGTGGACAGGAACCGGGTGACCTCGTTCATGCACTCGCTGAAACCGGCGCGGTATTTTCCCAAGACGGTGGGGTCTGTGTTGAGGGCGGCTGGAGAGAAAACAGAGAGGTTTGTTTTGAGTCATGGGGGCTGTTGGATCAGACGCCTCGGCATATCCATAAAATGCGTTTAAAAAAAGGCGTCCAGTTTTGGTTGATCTGCTCCAAAGCGCGCACTCGTGAGACGGATTAGTCCGGGAAATGCGACTTACCGGTCATCTGAGCCCTTTGGAGGTTCCGGAGATGCTTCACAGTCATCTCCAGGATGTCCGCCTTCTCCAGTTTAGAGTGTCTGGAGCTCTGAGGGGGGACGGGAAACACACATGGTTAGGATTACTCTCTCTCTCTCTCTTTCTCTCTCTCGCCGTTTGACAGTGGCACTTATGGGGATCTATTAATAACCGGGGGCGCGAAGTGAGTACTTACATCTTTTTTGAGTGCATCCAGGATGAGAGTTTTCAGCTGCCCCAAGCTCTCGTTGATTCTGGCCCTTCTCCTCTTTTCCATAATTGGCTTGGACGACTGAAGGTTTGAAAAAAAAAAGACATCAAGTGTTAAATTTCTCTTTCTTAAAGTAAAGATGAAAGTCCTCGCTTTGGATGAGGAGCAAAACTGTGTCCAAAATGATCGTCTGTGTCTTTCTTTTACGACCACGCTGCAGTGGCATCTGAAATGGTTTTTTAATCATTATTTGTTTAAATAAAAGCTCTGTACCAACCTTTCTGTGCTCAGAGGCAGTCTTGGGTTTATCGGGAGTCGTGTTCATGCTCGCCGGAGTCGCAGCAACCGGAGAGGAGGAGGTTTTTTCCATCATATCGGCAGGCATCTTTCGGTTTTTTGTGCGTGTTTTCTTTTCTGATCCGAAATATCCCACAAAACCGCAGCAAATTACGATCCACTGGTGCAGGAGAAAGAGGACGCCGAATATATATTTGCTTTCAGCTGGTGATATTCAACAGTCCCGTCTCCCTCAGAAAAAAAAAAACCAAAAAATAGAAAGGAGGAGGGAAGGGGAAAAAATCCTGAGACGTGAAGCAAGTTAAAATCCGTCAGAGCGATGCGCCTCGTCGGGAGCGGATGCGGAGTCTCTCTGTTGGGCTCGCCGCGTGTGGCTTGTATTTATATCTCGCACTGCACGCGAACGGCTCGTGTGAAACTTCCCAAACTTTCTTTCCCACAGTAACTTTCCACCAATCAGGGCGAGGGACACGCGGCCCGAGGGAGGACGGCTCGTGGTCGGCGCCCTCCCATTGGCTGTCTGGCCGCTCGAGCTGGCGGCCAATGGCGCGCGGCCCGGGTTCAGGGCACAGCCGGGGAAACTGCCTCCGCTCCTCAATCAGCGCGCCGTTTACATATTAACGGAGCCGCTGACTGGGCGCCGCCACCGGCGAGCGGCCAGCGGGACCTTTTATCCGGCAGACGCGAGATAACAGCAGAAAAAAAAATGACAAGAGAGCGACAATAACAGACTTGGAACATAAACTAACCGGAGAGATCGGCGCGCATTTACATATAACAGCAATATGATGGGTCTCATAAGAATAAAATAATCACGGTGATGGCTGTCTGCAGAAACAAAGTTTCTAACTGTTGTTGGTACGTCGCGCAAAATGTATGTGCCCTAAAATAAAGAGGTTACAGCGCGTGAAAAAAACAAATCAATATTATTTTCACCGTTTGCAAACCGCCGGTGGGAAGTGGTGGTCAAACTGGCAACCAAGAGTTTCAGTCATGTGCCTTGGAGAGGGCGCGTGGAGGAACCGGGGGGGGGGGCACATTGGTTAGTTTTTCTACCTAACTCAACACCGAAAAGTTCCTGTTATCACGAGAGCACAGACACAACTTCAGATTGAGTGGAAACCCCACGAAAAGGGGGCTCAAAACGCTCAGATGCGCAAAACCGCTGCAGCTCTAAAGGGGGAGAGGATGGAAGAGGGGAGAGGACGGGAGGGGAGGGGGGGGCACTCCTGTTTCCACGTCTTTCCCAAACTCTGCGGTAACAAATTTTGGCATTTAAATCATCCGCCGGTGCTGTGAATGTGGAGCACGTGCCAGGATGTTTTACGAGCGCGGTGGTTGGAGGTTTGGCCGCCGGGCTGCCGGGGGGCCGCCGGGCCAGGGAGGAGGGAGAGGAGGAGGAGGAGGCTCGGAGGGGGTGAGGAGGAGGTGGCGGCGGCGGTGGTGGTGGAGGTGGGGGGGAAAGGGGGTTGGCGGTGGGGAGTGTGTGGTGGCGGCGGCGGTGGTTTACATTAGAGGGGAAGGTAAATAGCAGCTGCTGTTTTAAAAGCCTGGGAAAACCACGCCCACAGAGCGAGCTGGATCGGGCTCCCTTATCGGAATGTGAGCCAGAGCAGAGATATTTCTGAGCCCGGAGAGCTCACACGATCAGCCCGATGCCTCCTCCTCCTCCTCCTCCTCCCTATCCCTGCCTGTCTCTGGTCGCCCCACAGTGTTCAAGGCTTTTTTATTTATTTTTATTTCAGGTCATAATTTCATTTCCTTATCTTTATTGCAGTCGGGGAGACGCAAGAGCAGACGCGCAGTTAAAGAGAGAAAGAAATAGGGCTCTTAATTACAAGTCTTATGAGTTTACTGGCGGACAGCGAGCGTCTCTCTCTTTTCTGTCCTCTCCAGGTTGCGCGACAGTGGACGGGGAGTTTCTATGAACCCTTTCTGCGTCTGCCCGAGTTTAGGAGCCTTGTGGGTATTTTTAAAAAAAGTCTCGAGACTCCTCATGGTGATAATCACATTGCTTCCTCTGTTACCCCTGCGGTCTTTATTACCCAACAACACTGCGCTCACAACCCCAAAAAAAACCCACTTTAAGAACCAAAGTGGAGTCCAACTCTGTCATTAAGTAGCCTCCTTATGTTTAATCCGATCCTTGTTTGTTTATGAGAAACAGCAGACATGTTTACTTTCTCCCCGCGGAAGTATCCCCACTATTTTCTGTTCGAGGGGACGCGTGATGGAGATAAAGTGATGGGAATGAGCCACCTATCTTAAGCCACGCGCGTTGCCAGCTTTGCTCCGTGTGCGTGTGTGTGTGTGTTTGTGTATGTGTGTGTGTTTCGTCTCCCTGAGCGTATGGAGCTGCAGACGCGGCTCTCCGCTGAGCTCACACACCTCCAGCTGCTGCGGAGACCGCGACACGTGGCGCGCAGGCGACCGGGGGAAGGCGCTCCTCTCGCCGGCTTGCCGCCTGGATCCGCGGGGCGTCGCCGGCGGCTGGCCGCAAGATCGCGAGTTTGATAGACGACGCCGAGCCGCGCGAGAGGCTCCACATCCTCGGCCCGAGCGAGCAAAAATAGAGAGAGAGAGAGAGAGAGGGAGGGAGAGAGAGGGAGAGAGGCGAAAGATCTCTCCAAGCCTTCACTTGAGCGCAGCAGCGGCAGTAAATTACAGCGTCTGAAAACTGCGTGACATCACCAGCCGGCAGCTCGTAGACGCGGATGAATTATGTTATCAGGCGGCGAAAAACACTCATTTGTGCCTTTCATGTCACTTCAAGCGCTTTATTGTCGTGTGGCCACACTGAGACGAAGCCGCTGTCGATCTCGTGTCACACAGGCTTCAATCTAAGAAGCAAAGAAAAAAAAGAAAAAAAGAACTGGTTAAAATTAGATTGCAGTGTCAGTGTGAGTAAGTTGCATGTGGAGACTTCAGTGAAACCACACGCGTGTCTTGTTGTGTGTAATTGCAAACTTTTGGCCTCAGGCTTGGGGGCCATAATCCTGAATATCCTCCCGTGCTCAACAATGCCGCCTCTGTCAAACACCTCACTGACATGCTTCATAGTTGGGGGACTGCACACCTGAGTCCCCCCCCTCCTCCACACACACACACACACACACACACACACACACACACACATCTTCTGCACAATGGCACTGACAGAGTTCCAAAACAAATGTATTGATGTGAAGCAGACAGAAGTGTAGGTCTTGAAATGCTCTCCGCCTGAGCGACTTTCTCACGCTCATGTTGCAAGAGGTCTCCGGCGGTGAACTGAGTCACAGGGCTTTTTTTGGGCCTTCCCGGTCTCCTCCCTTTTCCCGGCGAGGGGAGCATCTTACTGGGCACACCTGGCTGCCGTCGGTCCCCGGAGTGTTACCTGTCGCAAGAAATCTGTGGGAAACAGGCTGACTAGCAGCGAGCACGGCGCTCTCCTGCGAAAGCTTTTGATCACATGTCACTGATAAAAAAAAAAGAAGCCAGCCACAATGGTCCGGGGCCAGCAGACAGGAAAACAAACAAGAGTGATTATTTTACATGATTCATTTGGGACACCACACCTCAACTATCAAAATCTCTCTTTTTTTTAACCTGTGACACTCCCCCTCCCTACAACAGCCTTCATCCCTATTGATCTTATCCACTCCTCCATTTTTATCTCTCTTTTATATACATCACCCCCTCCTTACCTCCCTCGCCCCTTTTATCTACCTCTTCCTCTTTTCTCATCCCACCGATCCCAGTCTTTCCCAGGACTCATATCTTTATTGAGCCCTCTCGACCATGGACCTCCACACACTGCAATAATGCAGCAATAATGCAATTAGGCAGGGAGATTGTGGGGCTAAAGTGTGTGTGAAAGTGTGAGATATTGCGCTCACAAAACAACCCGGCCCGCTGTCACCCACTGCTCATGCCTTAATGTGTAAGCCATTGGTGAGCAGTTCTGCCAGCAGGCGCTCCTGGTGCCACAAGGGTGTGTGTGTGTATGTGTGTGTGTAAAGGGGGGGTGGGGGTGTGGAGTTGAAGCTTAAATGCCTATGCTGGCATTTAAGCTTCATTACTGGCTGGCAAGAAGAGTGGGAAGTAAGCAGGCAGTCAGACAGGCTGCACTAAGGCCAGCCTTGAGGTGTCATGTGGCTGCCGCTGCCAAACTGAGGGTGGCACCGCGTTGACGCAGCCTGCTTTCCCAAGAGGCAACCGCACAGTGGTTGACTGGCATGACTTATCCACCGGTTCACACTGTGATTAGCATGGTCAACAAGTCACCAGAAATCCTTTCATTTCCTACCGAGCTGAGTGGCTGGTGTGTGCTCAGTCCCTGCTTAGAAACAGCCAATGAATTTTGCAGCCCTCCTCAGAAACCGCAAACTAGGTAAGAAGCTCTTTGCAAACATTCGAAGACTCTCATTTCTCACAACATTTACATGCTATTGCAGGAATGAAGACGCTCTGACAAATCAAATGTCTGCTGTGTAAAAAGGCCTGCTGTATTGTACCTTCTAATGTTTTTCTTTTCCTTATTTGAAAAGATCCATTCATGTTTGTGCCTTGAACTCTAGCACCCATTAATGGCCAGCCCTTTTTTTTTTCTTTTTTAAAGTGCCGCTACTCAATGCAAACAAGCCTTGGCTGCTGTTCATTTCTGGTGCCACCTTCTGTTAAGTGCAAAACACTGATGGAAAAGTGCAATGATTAAAGTTGAACTGAGTTCATGTCAAGTTAGGAATGCTAGTTTGACAATGAAATCCCACCTAAAGATCTATTAACCAAAGCTTTTAAACACATCTCACAGTTTTCCTCAGTAGATGCTCAGTCACCACAGAGATCAGATGAATCACACAAATCAGGTATGGAGCTTGATCCACTGATAACAGGCGGTCAACTGAAGGAGACTGTGAGATGTAACTGGAAGCTCGGAAAAATGTAAGTAAGTGGACCTTGAGTAAGAATTTTCAGTCAAACTACTTTTAAAGCTGCTCTACTACACATTTCTGATTAGGGTTAAGGTTAAGTCTCTGTACTATGTGTCCTCCCTTCATGCACACGAGGTTCCACATAAACAAAACCTGCACAGGCGTGACATGGTGCATATTCCTGCTGACTGCAGGGGGCGGTAACTGTTATTGGTGATATAAAAAAATAGCAACATACCAGTAAAAGGAGAGAGGAAGGAGAAATGTAAACATGGAATGCAAATAATGTAATTTTTCAATAGATCAGTGACAGGCTTTGCAAATGATTGCTGGGGCGGGAAATGTATGAATATTGTGCCCTAATGTGACAAACACTGAAAATAATCAATCCATTTTTTTTACACTGAAAACCACTCCACTAATCTCCACTAAGAGTTCGAGATTAAAAAAAAAAAGAATCATGAACTCTTTGCCATTTCAGCCTTTAAATCATTAAAACAATGCATTTTGATAAACACTAAATAAAATACATCTGCCTACATTTGCCTGTAAAATAAAACTGTAACTCCAATACACCACTAAATAGAGGCTCTAGCACCACCCACAATCAGAGCAGAGTGACCCATCAACCAAGTTGCTCACAGTGTGAGCGCAGGGTTACAGCAAACAGAGGGTTGTGTGAAAGCGATAAGCTCTGACAACTTACGGAAAGCGCTGAATGATAGCAGAGCCAGTCGTTACCGATTTTGGAGTGTGTGAGAGAGAGGAGAGGGGGAGTAAGTGGAGCAGTGAGCAAGTGTTTGTGTGTGTGTGTGTGTGTGTGTGAAAGTGTGTCTGTGCACGAGCATCATCCCAGCGTGGCATGAATGTGTGTTATTAGTGGGAGTGGAGTAGGACCTGTGCTCAGCTGCTGTTAGCGAGGCCAGCCAAGGCTTGGAGACCAGGATCAAAGCAGGGACAAAGAGAGAGAAGGAGAACTGACAGATCCTCCAAGCAGAGAGAACAGAAGGAGGAGAGAGGAGAGGAGATGAGGGGGTTTGGAGCCTCTCCAGATACAGCCGCACACATCGCTTACCTCTTCTCTCACTCTCGCACGCACACACACACACACACACACACACACACACACACACACACACACACACACACAAACCGGGGTGCCTGGAGCAGCCTGGGAGCGAGGAAAACAATAAGTACAGTGAATGTACTCACGCTTTCTTTTACACACACACAAACACACACACACATACAAACACAGAAAGATCAGCATGGGTCACTGTAAGCCTCGCAGACAGAGGCGCTGGGGTCCATTTTGGCTGGCTAAAACAGAGAGAAATGTTTTAAGGCCTCAGTGCTGGGCTGTAGACCGGTGCCTCCCCAGGCGGCTGCGGCTGCCTCTTTCCACTTCTCTCCACTTCAGAGACCAAGGCGTTCGCACTTCCTTTAGGGGTCTCTCTCTCCTTTGCTCCGTCTCTCTCTTGCTCACCCTCCATCAGCACCACCACCAACACCACCACCCCCAGCTTCCATCATCCACGTCACTCCTCTGTCTCTCTCTTCCTTCCCTCCATCCGTCCCTCTCCTTTTCTCTGAGGCCTCCTGGAGCAGACCAGCGCTATTTGCATGTGTGGGGGAGGCGGTATAGCGTACAAGGTCAGAGGTCACGGTGAGTCAAACCCAGCAGCGCTGGAGAGGAAGCGGATGGGGAGAGGACCAGCAAGTTGGCCTGGGTCTCTGGTTAGCATGCCTGAGGCTGCAGCAAACTGGGAATACGGCTGCTTCTGCTGCTGATAGTGGTGCGGGTGGGGGTGAGGGCCACTCATGCAAATGTGGTGTAACCACCATTTACTGAATGTTCTGACAGTAGACATATCTGTATACAGAGCTCAAACTGTCAGACTACGGGAAAGATAAAAGATAACGTGGCGTCAGATTTGGGTCAGACATTCAAGATTTGCACAGTCGTATGTTTACATTCTGTACCTGTATCTGACAAGGTATCCCCAGGTTCTGCTCCTGTGGCTGAATATGTACTTACCATAGTAGTATAGGCAGAATCGCTGCCTAAACAAGTCCGATGCTGGGACAATGAGCAGTGTCCCAAGATCGGCATTTTCAATTTGCTGCGTTGTTTCAATTTCGCTCAAAGCCTTTGCCTCATTTACACAAACAAACAAAAAAACAGCTGAAACATTAACTTTGAGTCACAGAACAGCGCTGCCCCTTTCTTTTTCTATCCATTAACCTTCAGGTCCACATAAAACTGAGCGGGAGAGGATCTCTAAGTGTTGCTTGTTTACTCTCGGCGAGCTCTGGGACATTTGAATTACAGGTGCATGAAGCCTCCCCATTTCCTTCTGAGGAGGCCGTTTGTTGACTGTAGATAAGAGGGCCAGCCTTTGAAGAGGCAGGCAGACACGCACACACATATATGCACACACATACACACACACAGCTCCCTAAACTGACAGCTTGATGCTGTGAATCATTATCTCTAATAGGCCTAGTTTAGTGTAAACAAACACATGCAGAAGATCGATGGAGATCGTTCCCATGGAGTCAATGATCCCCCACCATCATCATACCCAGATAAAACGTGTCAAATTCAGGGTTTACTCATATTTGCATAAAGGTGTTGAGTTTAAATACTTTGGTGGGGAACGGGGAGGTGAAGGATTACAGTAAGAATGACAAGACTCTTTTGTCTTCCCTGGCAGTGGTTTCAAATTCCACTGGCAGTGTTTGAGAAATTAGACAGGATGGTCTTGTCAAAATAGCTGCTGAGTTTAATGTGCACTGACAAAATGCTTTGGTGTCTGATTAAAATGGAGTATGAAGGAAGATAAGGAGCCTGGTGTTCCGACAAATATATTTTAATCAACACATATATACTTATATGTAACTCTGCTGTTTGGTTGGAGAAACAGCTTATCAGGTTCATGCCTGGTGTCAGCAAGGTCTTGCTCTACTAAAATATCCTTGAGCAAGGCGCTGAACTCCCGCGGGATCCAACTGTTTTGTAATAGCTGCCTATGACCTCTGACTTCTCTGGAGGGAAGAATGCTAAGAAAGAGCTTCACTGCGGGGATCAATGGGCTGTTACTTTGTTATCACTCAAATGTGATTATAACTAATGGCTTGAGTGATAATTCACCAAGTCCTGCTCCCGTGCTAACCTGGCAGAAGGCAGGGCTGTCTGCGAGGATGCCCCGGGAGGCCCCAGAGCCCTTTTTCTCCTCCTACCTGGGCCAAGGCCAACCTTATCAGACAAGAGGGCCCCGAGGATTACTCTCCCCCAGAGCATTAGCCTCCCTCCTGGAGAAAAAGGGCAGCCATCTCTCCCTCCTCTCGTCCACCTCCAGCCCTCCTCTCCCCCCCCTTCGGCCCTCAGCACTCCACCTTTCCCGTGGGAGTTTGCAAAGCCAGGATAACCTTGAGACCTCAGCTGGTTCGCTGCCAGAAACATTAAAGAAATTCCCTCCTTCCCCTCCTTTTCTCTCTCTATCCTCACCTCTCCTGTGCACCCCCACCCCACCTCACCTCACCGCCCCTCCAGCCCTCCTCCTGATCATTGGGACATTACTCTATTTTTTCCTCCGCGCGCCCCCTTTTCGCTCTCCTCCCCTTCATTTTTAGGCCCTTTTTTTGCCTTCTCAGCCTCCTCTGATTGTGACTAAGATTAGCCCTTTTTCTCTCTCTCACTCTCTCTCTCTCCCTCCCTCATTTCCTCCTTTCTCGTCCTCGACAGGAGAAGAGAGGGTGGGGGCACAAGAAAAGTGAAAGAAAGGGCTGTTCACATAATCTCCTGCGTAGCTGACTATTATCTGTAGATTGTCGAGCTGCCAATTTCAATTTAGCCGGCGCAGTTATCAGGCCAAAAATAAACGCCTCATTTGAAAGGTGGAAATCAAACTGTCCCGACAAGAGGGATGACTGACGTTGATTGCAAACTAACTGTTTTGGTGGCAGCCTGCACTTTGTGTGGCTTTTGTCTCTTGCCTCTCGCACTCCCCTCCCCGTCCCCCCCTTTGCCTCTCTCCCTATTCTCTCTGTCGGCTTCACGGCTGTCATATTCCTTTAGTGCTGGAAAGGTCAAGTGCTGCTTGCTGCCTGTGAGATCTGAGGGAGCTCAGGGATATTCAGCTGCCCCCCTCCACCTCGCTTTGTGGCAACAATGCTTCTCGCTGCGAGCTCCCCTGCACTGCCACCAGTCAGTGGCAGCAGCAACGGTAGCGGGCCCGGGTTTGAGGAATGTGTTTATCCCCCGTAGTTAGCTCCCTCCTTTCAAGTTCCCAGCTCCTCCGAGTTGATCTGTTTTCAACGCGCCCCACAGAAAGGGGCCCCTGTGTTCCTGCAGGATAGCGGCCGGGATCAGTTCACAATGTTTATGGTCAGGAGAAATGATAAGTAAGGTAGACGAGAAGGAGACAGGGACCAAAAGGAAGAGACAGAAAGAGCATCAAAGAAAAAGTAATGATTTACATCTTGCCTAAGTTGGAGTACTTTTTCACTCCAGTCTGGTAATATTACAGCAGACTGCCTTCAGACATGTTTTTATTCAGGAGTTTGGAGCTGAGGCTTTCATGTGGCCCTCAGATTTCGACGAGGAAATGGAGAGAGTTTACAAACAGCCGCAGTGGGCTTTGTAATGGTTTCCCATGACATCACTACTGATGGGGCCTCAAGGGGCTGTGAACCGAATCCTCTCTGAGGCTTCCAACACACACATGCACACACACAGGTATGACCTCATCACCATCACATTCCAGGTTTCACCTTGCTGCCCCCATCCTTGCCAAAGTCTCTTTCTCAGTCAAATTAACACCCTATCTGCCCTCTCACCTCTCCTGCTGACACACCCATCTCAGGCTCCATTGTCTACCATGAGAGAGCATCAGCTTTCAACTAGGAGATGAGCTAAGTACCGTCGTGGTAAGATCGCAGGCCTGCCGGCTACGACTCTCAGCCTCACGCTGGTTTCAGCAATCAGTTTCTCTCCTCCACCCACTCAAGCCTGCATGCAATCACCACTGGGCAAAGGATTATGGGAAAGGCCATTGACATGTAAGTGGTTGGGTTGGAGTCAAGTGTTGGCTGCTGCAGTGTTAATTTCAGTGATTTATAAAGGGCTGGTTTGCTCACCATAGCTCCTCAAGGGCCATTAAAGGTGCTACTTTCCTCACAGCGTGGACGAGCAGTGAAAGAGAACGATATCTGGTGTACATAATCTTTGTTCATCTAACAGAGCCAAACTGTGCTGACTACTTCTGTTCACACCATAAACATTTCGACTCAACTTAATCCATATTGGATAACAAATTATTTTTAACCTGCCTACATGCATCACCTACTGGGCTAAAGTAAGCTGACTTTTTGAGAGGCTGATAGCATTATGAAGCAGGTCTTCTTAAAGGCCACATTTACCTCAGTGTTGTCTCTGTTGAAACTCAACAGAAACACAATAAAATATTGAACGACAACCAAACACAGCAGGTAACAGTTTGTAGTTTGGCCTGGCTTAACTCTTTTTACTGGCACTCCTAACTTCAGTGGCATTTCAGGTGAGACAGAGGTGAGAGGATTATTGCATTTTCATTTTATGGTGCACAGTTCCTTTAACTTTTATCCTATGCAGAACAGCATCTTGTAGTCCTTGGAGGAAACCATAAAAACTCAGCTGTTACTGATGCAGTGCTATACTTCCTAAGGCTTGAAAGATAAAGAAAAAAACACTCCTCAAGAACAACAATGACCACAAGCCATTTCTCTGGATGTAAAGAAGAAAAAGGCAAAACCACAACACTCTCCTTGCAAGGTATCTGGGGTATGTAAACAAAAGCAACCAAGAAAAGCGGTAATATTATGCCATGGCCTTGTTTACAATTCTAAAATATTTCCGTGGACAGAGGCAATACCTGTCCTTGCTCTCCTCAGCCAAGTAAGAAGATATTCTCATTTGTTGTTGTGCTGCTATTCTGCCCGTGGCACACTTAGCGTGGATTGCAGGAGGTGTGTGTACTCCTGGTCTCACTTCAATCCCTTGCTTCATCTGCCAACTTGACTGTGTGGTCTTGTGCTCTCCATTTTTTGTGTTGCTTACTGCACAGAGTTATGACAGGTGCTTAGGTTCAGTTCAATGTCCCGTTTACTGGCTGTTTCTCAGTTCAGCTACTGGACTGAACCTGGAACCTGTCAGTTATCGGACAAGCGTTTCTGATATCAGGGACAGTCAACTAACCACGTGTGTTCATACTACTTTATGACACCAAATGTATTTTTCATAGCACTACAGTATGATTGAGGTGAAGTCAGAAGGCTAAAAAGAAGGTTGGAATAATAACAATGTCGACCATAACCAAAGTTTGGGACAAAATGCATTCTTTTAACGCCCATCATCACCATATCTACCTGCTTATTCTTTCCTTATTATTCCTTCCTATGCTGTATCATTGTAAGTCTTTCCTCCATCTGCACTGAATGTTAGGAGAAGTGTGCTGTTGCTACTTCACCAGACAACTGGGATAACTAGTAAGAAAGCATCAAAAAGGCAGAAAAACTACATTACAGTGTAGGGAGTAATACATGGTGGCAAGTCCATACCTAATCATGGCTTAGGAGCAAGGGGTCAAGGGTTCAGAGAAAGGGCGTCACTGAGGAAGCTGGGCTCATGTCCTGAAGCAAGGTGCCTTAACAGGATTAAACAGCAGCCTATCAGATCCATTTGGGATAACAACATCTGTCAAATAAAGCACTTCACTGGCCAGCCTGATAACTGTCCTCTTATCTCAAAATCAACCCTCTTGTTGCAAACGGATCAGGAGCAACTTGAAAAGGTTTGCCTTTGGCACATTAACTTGGAGAGGTGAAGCCGTCCCAGGGCTATGAGGAAGGCAAAGGGCAAGGCAGGGACAAGTTTTGGTCAGCCAAATTCTGACAACAGGTTTTTTCTATGCTCTGCATCATAATGGTATTTTTATTTTTCCCATCGTCAGTCCTCCCTCCCCAACCCCCTTTTGCTATAACCAACACAGCATAGCACAACACAGGTGCCCTCAGCAGACAGAGTCACGCTTAGCAGGAAGTAAAGAGCCAGTCAAACAGGATTTAGTGTTTCGGCGGCCTGTTAAAGGTCAGTGACCAGTGGGACAGATATTCAAGCAATTATTGCAAGCCCCCAGGGACAGAGCTGTACTGTGCAGAGATTTTGGCATGATAGCTAAAGACATAACTGCAGGTCACAGGGGACCCTCTTGGGCCAAGAAAGACGTTTTGATGAGAAGTGGTAAACAAAAAAGATGTTTGGATACTTTATCCATTTCTCTTTTTTAAGTTTCGCGAATTACTGGGGTGGAGGAGTACAGCTGGGTCATGTTTCCCACACATCGGCCAATTACTCCCCTGAGATGGCAGCTAATCCGCATCCGCCCTGGCCAGGCATTTGCCCACCCAGACCCTTCCCTGTTCAACCCTCGACTCTGGGGCCAAAGCTTATGCTAAAAGCCTCACTTACAGAACAATATAAAAGCTCCAGTGCCTATGACTTATCCCTGCTCTGACTGAAGTTAGACATCCTGTACGCCCAGCCCCGAACTCCCACTCTCGTCTCACCCATTGCCTTATTTCAGCGCCCTTAGACGTAGTTCCAGTCAAATCCTCTGACTCACTCCCTGATCCCCTTTCCCTCCTTTTCTACCCAATCCCCCTTCTTCTACTGAGTAACTTTAATTGTCCTGGGAAAGTCACGGTTGGTCCGTGGGGCACAAAGCACCAGTTTATAATTAATGTTACAGAGGAGGGATTACAGGAAGCTCTGGGCAGCTTGATCTGAGAGGCTGTGACAGAGAGTGTGTGATCTTCCTGCTTGAGCAAGACTCAGAGGGTGTGTGTGTGCATGGACGCATGTGTGTGTGTGCGTGTGTGTGTCGGAGTGTGCAATCCATCAGAACAATGGGGGATCTCCCTTCCTTGCACAGGCTAATTTATGCCTTCATCGCCCAGGCCATCTGCGCCATACACACACATACGGCATATCTTCTCTCTAAACGGCACTGGAATGCGGGCAACAGGTTTCATTCAGACCTGAGAGTGCTGTTTATGTGATTGAAGAACCCAGAAGGGGTCTAGTACTGTCCCTCCCTCTCATGGGTGTAAGGGGGGTGGAGCGGGATGTGGTGGGTTTAATGGAGGAACCAGAGGAGGGGAGGGGTGGGACCAGAGCTCCTGCCAAGCCAGGTGTGAGGCTGGGGGCTATGCACGTAAAAACATGAAGCGCTGCACTTCACCACACAGAGCTAGACATTAATACAAAACCGCACATACAAGGGGAATATTCATTAGTCCACAGTTCAGTTTCTGTACAAGCAAACATCTGTTTTTCTTGTTTACTTCTATGAAAACAGCCCAAACTGTCAACTTTAGACCTCAACCAGAGGTAGACCAGCACTCAAAATCCAGTTAAATGGAAATCAGAGGAACCAGGCTAGATGTCGTTCAAGATGAGAGAGGAACACAGCAAGCAGAATAAAACTGTGTTGAAATTCAAATTATTGCAATCGTGATGAGGACGGAGGAGGAGGAGGAGGATCAAGAATCAGCGGGTTCCTATCAGGTCTTGCCCTCTGGCACTAAGACAGGAGCCCGGCTGCCTGTCTTTCATCATCAGCATGCAGGATCAGAGCGTGTCTTACACATCAACTCCTCTGTGTGCCTGTGTGTGTGTATGTGTGTGTGTGTACATCTGTGCGCGCGTGTGTGTGTGTGTGTAAAGAGAGGGCACGTAAGGGCCCAGACTGCCTGCAGGGCCCCCCACGCAGATGAGCAGGGGCACAGGAGCGCTTGGCAGAGAAAGGAGAGGAGTGTGTTCATGAGGGTGCGTGTATGTCTGTCCATGTTTGTGTGTGCTCAGGGGAGAGAGCATATGTGTGTGTTTGTGAGTAAGGGAGGGAGGTAAGAAGGGAGTGAGTCAGCCAGCCTGGGCATATTTTGTCTCTTCCCCACCCTCCCTCCCTTTCTCCTCACCTCTCATTTTGTTCCCTTATCCCTCCCTCTGCTACTCACTCATTCCTTCCATCCCTCCATCCGTTCTCCCTCCCTAACACACAAACACACCCCCCGCCGCCTCTCATTCTCAGACAGTAGCAGCCGGGGGCCAGGAGCCTGCTGGTGGAGGCTGCATCGATCTTTTCCCAGCTGTGGGGGCGGCTGCACACACACACACACACACGCACGCACGCATACACACACACATCAGATTCCTAACCTTGAAGCGGTGGCGGTGGATGTAAGGGGGCTCAGGGTTGGACCTGGTGTGACTCCCTGAAATCTGCCAAGCTTTCTTCAGCTAACCTCTGGAAGCTTGTCCAAAACCCACGTGCGCACCCACACAAACACTTAAGCGCAAACAGCCAGGAATACATGCACCAACACGGACAGACTCGGCTGCTGATTTGAATGCAATGTGCTAGACTTTATGGGCTCGTCTGAGAATTGTTATCATGTTGAATATTAATTCCTAAAAATTTAAATATGCAACAGGCAAGATGTGTTTGTAAAACTAAACTTGTCCTTTCAGCCTGACAAGACAGACACATCTCTTGGTGTAAATCATCATATTAGCATGGTTGGCTGACATAACACTTTGAGTGCAGTTTGTCATGTGAATCCCTGGTTTCAAAGGAGTTAAGTTATCGCATAGCTACCTGTTGCTATCAACACAAAGGGAGAAGTTTTGTCGCCTCTGCCAGAGATGACAGAAGGGACAAATCTCCCCTCAGGGACAGTCAATCTAAATGTAACACAGTGTGTTGCAAGTGCTATACTTATGACCAGCGCGTGTGCATGTGAAAGCGACGCAAGACTTGCAAATTCATCAGCAGCTTGCAACAATAATTTGTGAAATGTGATGCCACCAACTTTCATAATATGCAAGTTGGAAATTCAGTTTTGTGGAATGTGCCTCCATCCAGGTTTAAATATGATACACGAAAATAGAAACAAGGAACTAACAGTCATATACAAACAACAGGATGGTTCAGTGATGATAATGCCTCAGTTCATACTGTAAAAGGAACCTGTATAAAAGAATGGCCGATCAGAAGAAGAGTCAGATGATATGCTCCATTCAACAAGGCTGCAAGGTCGTCATTTAATCTCTGCACTATGTCCTGTAATGATTCGCCACTTTTCATTCACAGCAAACAGCATAAGAAAAGCATGCAAGGGTAGTAATGGTGGGGGACTAAAGGGGTGGTGGTGGTGGGGGGGTCTTAATCCTCACTAAAGCCCCCAATCAAAGTGAAAAACATAGGCAGGGGAAAAGACAGGGAGGGGTGGGGATCTTTAGAAAAAAAAAAAGAGGAATGGGGGCACTGATGAAAAGCCAAATATGCGACATTCAGAGAAAAGGAGGCCCTTGTTGATGTGCGGAACCTTTGAAGAAGAGGAAAAAAAGGCGGAAAGAGTGTGTGTGTGTGTGTATGGCAGGGGGTGTGGGGGGTCACTGTATTGAGGCACATTATGTCATGGCAGTCAAAACAGCGTAAAGTTGACAGGAGGGGACCCCTGCTGAAATACACACACACACACACACACACACACATAATCATAAGTTCCCCCTCTCACCCCCCTCCTGGCAATGGAGCATGCAGATTGTGGGAAACAGCAGCCGAGGCACGCGCCAGATAAGATCTTGCCTCTCTGGGCCTCTCTGGAGATGCAAACAGGACCCTGTTGGCATGCAGCAGCACCCCCCAACCCCCACACATACACACCAGACTAACACACACACACACACACACACACACACACTCTTTGACCACCCTCACCCCCACTGACCCAGTGTAGCCATACCACAGAGTGCATGTCATCTACTTCCTTGTCTTTGTTTATGAAATCACACACCCCACAGACTGCTCCTTTTAGCCATATCTGCCCCCTTTACAGACACCTACACTATGAATGAACAGATGGTGGTGTAAAATTTTTCACACGGATAGCAACAATAATGTCTATACGATTTTCTTGCTGCTTTTCAGGACACAGAATAACTGATGCTCTACTGCACCAGTGCCAACATTTTACTATTGTAGCTGATCAAAAAGGAGTTAGACTGAACTATTTTATAAACAGTTAGGTACTTTAGTTCAGTGATCTCCTGTTTAGTGGCCGGGCCCCCTCCAGAGGTACAGGAAAATTAATGTGGGCATCCAAGAGGCTTAATGGGGAAGAATCAAGAAAACACAAGTTCTACTGAATCCATTTCTGCACATTTTGTGTGACTTTTCACTGACCGTTGCTTTTTTGTGAGATATTGGACAATGCTACATGTTATTTAAATGAGACCATATGAGAACATTAATGGTGAAATGTGTCTTTGATAAGTCTGCTAATAACTCAGTGATGATGAACAATGAAGGGATCTGTGACAAGAGGCCCAAACTAGACACAATTTCTTCTGTATGAGATCACAAGCTAAAATGTGCTTTACTCTAAACCAAATATATTGTATATAATAAGATCATCATAGTTTTGATGTAAAATAACCATCTGAATCGTAGGGACAGCAGATGTTAGATGAATGTAGTGGGGCATAAAGTATAATATAAGTACAAAGTAGCACAAAACAGAAAAGATAAATTACCACAACACGGTAGTTGTCGAGTTGCTTTCCACTACTGAGTACTGGTGTTAAACACATTGTTCCACTCTGCTAGTCTGACTTATGTTTCAGTCACTCATTCGCACAAAGTGATCTACAGATTTAACATTTGAGGTGTGAAGTGTGACTTGTTTTCATGACGTCAGCTCATACAACATTCAGAGGGAGCTGATGAGGTCAGCTGTCACTGGCGGGACTGCGGCGGTGAAAAGAGGACAGACTGGCGCTGAGTGGGTGAACCTGGTTCCCAGACTTCATCCGTGCAGACGATGAGTAAGCTGTGACTGCCGGGATAGTCCCTTGTTTACTGAATCTTCTGTCGTGATCTGTCCTTCTGATGAAAAAAAAGGAGACTGGAAAAATGTGAGCGCTTTTTACATCAGACTTGGCTTGATTTGAAGGTGATTAGATGCATAGCAGCACGCAATTTAGAGGTGATAATGGAGCTCATATGAGGTTAGGGTTATCATAGTTTATAGACATACTTTTGTAACCCATCTGGGAAACAAATGTCCTTTTAACAATCATGTCTAAATTTATCATCAGACAGAAATTGTCAGTCAGAGGATAATACTTCTACATAAAGCATTAAAGGCTTGTTTTGTCATGAGTGAGGTTGTCTGACACAGTCTGTGGCAGTTCAAGACAACATGCAGCAACTGCTTGTCTGTCTATCACAGTAAATATGATCGGTGTTAAACTATACAGCCATGAGGAAGTGGTTGTTCTTGTGGTGAATTGTAGTGAAGGCATTCTTGTTGTGTTGTCTGTATTAATCACGGCAAAAAAAAGGCTGTACATCCTCATACACAAAACTTTGTGTAAACAAGAGCATGTTTACAGTTGCATGCTCATATTCGCAAACGGCTAAAAATGTATACAAACTTCGCAGTTGTCCCCGTACATGCAGTCAGACAAACACACCCACACACACTCACCCTCTACAGGCCCGCTCCGTGTAATCAGCATGCACACGCAGCACATCCGCCGAGTCCCCGTGCTAACACATTCAACCTCTTCCCTTCCCACAAGCCAAATATTTGCCCTTGTTCAGATATGGGATTGAATGACGGGACAACATGAAACGTTTTCTTCAAGCCCTTCGGCTCTTTCATTCTCCTGCCTATGGTGAACTACTCCCTTCTTATTTATTTTAACACTGTGTTGGCACAACAGTGATGCTGAAATGGAGCTTGAACCCAGGAGTCCCTGGAAACCAGTACTGACACTTAGTGGATTATCTTGGTCAAACAGAATATAATACCGATTGGTAGATTGTTGCAGGGATTGGAAAAGGCACCACAAATACCTCTTATAAAACACTCTTTGGAGTATATAAACACAAAGGAATTATTTGATTTTGCATTTGTTCACAAGTCATTATGTGTCCCTATTATCATTGTTGTTCTTTTCAACTGTGGCTGCTTGTTAATTGGTGAAGAGCTCCTGGCTGGGCAACTGAATAAGCATGTGATGTACAAATAAGTTGGTGGTAAACATAATGCAAACGATTGCACCTTCAGTTGAAACCTACAAAGCTATATCATCACAAAATCGCTTTACAAAAAGCTGTTTCAAAAGTAGATAGAACTAAAACGAGCAGTTAAACAGTAGCAAAGTGTCCACCCCTTATGTCTTGTCTTTGATGAGAGACTGTGTCCTGAGGCAAGAAATTATCATGTTTCCAGTTACAGAATTTGAGAAGTTTGAGTTGTTTGGGACAACAAACATTAAAACTCTACATACTAAGGTTGGGGGAGAGGGAGGCTAAATTGGAAAATGGGGTAATGCAGAGTCAAAGGGCTGGGCGGCGAGGTCATCTAGGCTGTCACAGTGGATAGACCCTCGCCCCCCTACCTCGAACACACACTCTGCCCGCTCTCTGGGCCCCGTACGGTAATTGGGCCCGCACATCAAACAGGCTTCATTAGAAGGACTCCAGGAACTGCTAATCCCCTGCCTTCACACACAGAGGGGGAGACTGGTTTTGTGGTGCATGGCGTCCGCCACGCAGAACAAAACATCTTGAGGAAACATCAAAGCCCTCCTCATCCGCGTCGCCCCAAACGAAAGGCTGTCTGCATGTGTGTGTGTGTATTCATTCGCCTTTGCTGCACCATTGCTATCAGTCCATTGCTGACGGCTGAACAAGGCAGATGTTTTTTTTTTTGTAGGCAAGTCATCTGGAAACAAAAGGGCAGTTCTGATAGGTCTAAAAAAAAAAAACAGCAGACATCAGTGGGAAACTGTTGCCACTTGGGTACAATGGGGCCACCGTGATGCCCTAACATGTTCTTTGGGCGGTTCCCCCATCATACAAACATGAACACTCACTTTCTCTCTGTCTCTCTTTTCTCAGCACACTCCTGCACATACATTAACTTACACGCAAACCACATGACACACAGAAACCACTTACGTGGCAAACAAAGGATGGGATTAAAAATTTCTGTTGAGGTTACAATTTTTATCTTTATTTAGTGCACTTGCCATGGAAACTGCCCTGCAGCGCATCAAGTTAATTGCACTCAAATTGAGTGAAAAGTCATGCATACACTTCAAGTCATGACAGATGTTCAGTTATCAAACAGAGGATTACCATGGGTACACACACTCACAGTGCAGAGATATACAGAAATACAGTTTAATTTAACCTTTACAATACAGTAACAGATGGTTATATACAGAGGCAACATGTATAGCCTTCTTTTTTTATGATGTTCAGGCATCTGTCACAGAAAAAAAGCCCTCATTAAAAATTGATCCCTGGCTTGATCCCTGACATGCGAACATGCAGGTGATTTTTGAAACCAGCCTCCAGCTCCTCTGAATAATGATCGAACAGAACCCACCTCCATCATATCATTCATTCTCTTTTATTAGCACACTAAGCTGTTTGGCAGCTGTGCCCCCGATACCTCCATTGACAAAAACACACACAAAACTGGCAGAAGATGAGAGGCACTCAACTACCAAACCACACCTAGACCAGCGTGTACACAAACATGTTTCTCTCTGTCACACACACACACACACACACACACACACACACACACACACACACACACACACACACTTAAACTCAAATGTTCATTCCCACCCATCCCTTCCTATCTGAGGTGACCTGGCTCATCAGTCCAGCTGACCTCTCTGGACACGCTCACACTCACACTGCACACAGACACAGTGAGGATGTGCTGACAGGGAAGAGACTGCCGGTCTCTTAATTAGCAGGAAGTTGCAGTGTCAAGGTGTCACAGGCGTGTAGTGTGGAATAGCAGGGTTCGTCCGTCCCCCATCTGATTCCCTCCGGGAATGCTTTGTTGTCGCTTTCCCAGCATCAAACGGCTGCCTACCATTCACCGCCTGGACCGCAGCCGTTTTCCTCCCCACTGTGTTTGGATTCTCTCGTAAATGAGAAACACAGCCATTTAGAGACTCAGATGTTCTAATTTTGACCCCACGCTTGAAAGCTGGAAGAGGAGGGAGGGAGGCAGGGGAGAAGGGACATCCTAATTGCCAATTTGGGATCCTCCATAGCGGATGGGCACTCGACTAAGAAATGATTTGGCCTGCCTACTTTTATCTTCCCGTCTTCTCCTCATGCCACCTCCCTCCACCCGAGGTTTCTCTTGCAACCATTTCTTTTCCTGCTTGTTGGGTCTTTAACTCTGACGCTTGTACACAGACACACACGCGCACACACACTCAATCATGAGCATCTACGGGTGGTCCGTGTGTCTGTTGGTGGGGGCCAGCCGGTGCAGCTTTGCGGAGCAACTATTCCCAGGCTACGTTGTAATTGTCAAGGAGGGCGACCTTGGCTTCCTTTTAAAATCCTGCCGAGCAGAACATTTATTTAAGGAAGCACTAGTGGCCGAAGGGGAGGAGGGGATGGTGAGGTTAAGTGAGGGGGGGAAGAGTGACAGGACGGGCCAATGGCCTGAACATCAAAGACCAAACTACACAAGGTAGGACAGACAGGAGAGAGAAAGTGACAGAGGAAATGAGAGATGGGAACCATGTTCCAAGTTTTTTTTTCCATTCTGGATTGTTATTATACATTTCTTGGAGATTAGTGTAGCCTGTCATCTTTTTCCAATATTAATATTTTGTCCTTTCTTGCATATAATCAACTGAACTAAATGGATTGCCAAAGAGAAGAAATGAGGGATGAAAAGGTGTCAGTGGACACACACAAACTGCACTTTTTGTGGCTTTAATACTGAGTAACACTCGCATTAATTATGCCAGTCGAGTCAGATGCGGGCTAATTGCCATATTCGCAATCATTTCCGGTAATTATGCAGCAATGTATTGATGTTTAAAATAGTATATAAAAAAACTTTAATGATGACAACATCAGTGCAGCAGGAGGTCAGCCTGCGCCAACAAATTAATGGAAATAAAGTCACAAAAGGCCCCTTATCACAGCATGAACCTGCCGGTTAACACAGACTGGGAAAGCAAGATACTCTGAGTGTCTTCATTTTAACAGGCTGATGACATAGCTTAAACAGGCTCCTGTCCTCAACCTGCCAGCCTCTGTGTGTCAGTGACAGATAAGTCAAACCTGGCTGAGAAAGAGTTAAACCCTGCTGCATGAGACACACATGTCAAGACACACGCAGGGCACATGCACACACAGAAACACACTCCCTGTCTTCCATAACTCCATATTGTTTGCAAGCGCCAAGGGTGGAACCTTCCTCTCTCTCTCTCTCTCTCTCTCTCTCTCTCTCTCTCTCTCTCTCTCTCTCTCCCTGAGTGCCGATGCTTGGTCGGCCGCAGGGCTGAGGAATGTGTGAGAGCCATGTGTCAAATCCCCAGACTGTGGGAAAGTGCTGCTCTCTGCTGAACTCCCTCCTCCCTCCCTCTCTCCCTCCCTCCATGCCTCCCTCCCTCGCTCTCTCATTTCGTTGGACCACTCTCCAGGCGAGCGCCCTGCCCTGCTCCAACCCTGTGCGACTGTGTGTGTGTGTGTGTGTGTGTGCGCATGCCTGCCTGCCTCGCAGCACACAGGAAGTGAGTGGAGAGCGTCTGCCAGCGGAGCTCCGCCTGGAACTGCCGCTTCCTGCAGACAGTTTCTGTGCCAACACCAAGCCCTCCACAGCACACACACATACATAAACACACTCACACAGGCAACCTCCTCAACTCCTCGTCAGGAACAGCCAAGACGCCCCGAGAAGGAGGGAGGCTGCTCTTTCCCTCTCTTTCTCTGTATGTTTATCTCTCTATCTCGTCTCCCTCGCTATGCCTCTTCCTCTTGAACACAAACACTGACTTCTCCTCGCTCTGTGTTACGCTGCCTTCGCCTCTTTGAGGATGCGGAGCTCAGGCTGCACTCCCGAGTTTCTCTGATGCTTGCCAACAAGCCAGATAGTTGCCACAAATAACAAATTGTTCGGGCTGTAGCTGTTAATCTCCCCAACATGATGCGCACACATCCGCCTCTTTTTCTCTTAGCAGAAAGCTCACTTTGCAAATACAGAATTTGCACATAAGAACCAAACTTTTCAGGGTTGCATCTTTGCACGCTCCAAGCTTACAGCTGGTCCAGTCGCTATTCTGTGAAGACTTGACTCTTCCATTCTTCCATTCTTCCAACTTCTTCCATTTCTTCCATCTCAAATCAAATGTTTTGTTTTGTTTCTCATCCATTCCTGTTGCAGACTTTTCTTTAATCTTTAGAATTATTCTGTGTTGTCCACAATCTGTGTTGCTGTTGTCACATTTTTCCTAAAAGATGCTACTCAGCCTTTAAGGAGTATGCCTTAATAAATGATGATATTCTAATGATAAAATTGTGTTAAAGAGGATATTAATGACTATTAAAGGAAACTATTCTGATGCACAATTTATAATAAGCACAATTATCATGTTTCTGCTGTTCTGCAACATTGTTTTACTACATGGGTTTAGTCATTTCCATGTCATGTGAAAAAGTGAAATTCTGTTCTGAGCTCATAGTGTGGACAGTACCCATCTTCCCTGGAAACAGTGATTTATCTGTAATTGTTCACTATGTCGACACACAGTTTAGGATTTACCCTGCTTTTCTTTTCTTTTTTTAATTTTCTTTAGCTCTTGTGTTTTTTGTTTTTTCCCCTGGTCAGCAGGTTTTTTACGGAGCAATGTGGGTGTCAATCAGCCCGTGCTCCTCCGCAACAGGCCTAAAAATACACCCCCTACACCTGCCGTGCTTCACCCAGCCTGCCCACATGTCATAAAACATGTCTGCTGAGCGAGACGCTCACTTTTTCGCTCACACACACACTTTACTGATGACATAAGCAGTCCTCCTGATCTGTCTTCCAGCTGGACGAAGACGAGCATTTCTGCCGTTTCCTGTCAGCGACATCCAGAGTGTCACAAAGCAAAGCTCCCACCCCCTCAGATCCACATATCAACCCATGGGGGACATGTTCCCACTTACCTGAGGTGACCCCGACAAGTCAACGCTCTGAAGTCTCCACATGAGCACATCTAAATATTCAGCAGCCAGCAAGACAGTTATAACATGTTGATATACATTCTTTTAATGTATAATATCTGTAATGTTCTCCATGAGGGTTGATTATTGTTACATGACTGTTTCCTCCCAGTGCCTTCAAGTTTGTGATCATTCAATTAGTAATAATCTGAGAACAAAATGACAGCTGTATTCCTGTTAAGCTGCAGAGGATGTGCCCACTTTCTTAAGCCTGGTTTCCAGAACACAATCAATCAAACACACCATCAAGTGGATGAAATATCGGTAAGCGTATTCAGGCTTGTTAATGGAGACATTTTCCTCACTGTGTCTGCACAATAACATCTCTGAGCACTAACCCAGTCACTCACAAAACACACACACACACACATCGTGAGTGTGCGCCAGGCGCCAAGAGGAGATCCACAATTCCTCCAAATCTCCCTTCTCCACATCAACGCGGAGACCTCGCCAAATACCCCTACAGAAATAAAATACAAATATCCCTGGGAGAGAAAGAGAGAGAGACAGCAGGAAGAATAATATGTGTGTGTTTGTGTGTGTGGTTGTGTGTCTGTGTGTGCGTGCAGTGTGTATGTTATACCACTGCAAGTCCAAGGATGGGTGCAATTTAACTGAACCAGTAGGGAAGATAAGTGGCCAAGGGTTTCACACACACAAATATACACACACACATGCGCGCGCGCACACACACACACACACACACACACACACACACACACAGCACTGGCTCTCTCTGTTGGTTGAATAAGCAGTCTCTGTGCCATATTGGTTTGGGCCTCCCCCTCCTGTGTTAGACCTTGTTAGCCTGCCAGCCCTCAGTCTCATTCCCACACTCCCATATCTGGCTCTGTGGCTGGCGCTGGGATTCCCCCTCATCATAGGCACCCCACACACACACACACACACACACAGACCCGTCCATCACAATAAATTCGGGGTGGTCATTCGCTTTTTATTGGACCCGTTCCTTCACTCATTCACAACGGTGATCGCCTGTCTCTCCGGTCTTTTCCCACACATGCTGTCTCATCTCACTACTCCAGTTCTTTGTTTAAGCTACACATTTTAGGTACATCAGGACAAGGTAATGTTGATGGACAGCGATACAGCTTTCTTTATGGTTCTTTGGTGGTAACGTGATGAGTCTTCAGAGAGTGTCTGTGGTAACGTTGCAACTGGGCACGTCCGCAGCAGTAATGGAGAGTAAAATGTTGACAAAGCCACACATTGTTGCAGTTTGAAGCAGGCGAAGCCAACGAAACCATGATAAACAGTCAAACAAATCCATACTTTTTTAAATCTTTGATGCTAAGTGCTCAGTGCAGGGGAAGTTTTACACTGCATTTCTGGGAGATCACCCGTCCATCAACAGCGTGGGCGGTACTTTCCACTTGGATTCTCCGTTGATCAAATTTAGATTTCTGTAGTTTCTTTGTTTAACTGTGGTGGCTCTTCAACCGCTCATTTCTCCTTCTATAAATTGCTGCTACAGCGACCTATCCTGGAGATTTTTCCATGGAAAAAGCTTCACCAGGTGTTCAGAACAGGAAGCTTCCTTGAGTAGAGGCTGAATCACTCGTGATATATCAGCATGCGATAAAAAGTGGCCAAGTTGACATGTTTATTAAAGTATTATGGTATATCATCATCTTCATCTGTTGTATCTGACTGTGGTTACCCTTTTCTATACAATGTCATTTTTTTACAGTTGCTAGGCAGTTACAATAATGACCACTGTGAATAATTTTATGGGCTGTTTCTTTTTACTCCCTCTGCTCCGGCACTGTATGTACTCAGTGATAAGAAGCTACACACCCAACATACCGCTGAATCACTATTTGACCACTTCCACTCTTAACAACCACTGCTCGCCTTACTGGCAATGAAACAAAATGCCTGTTAGTCAATCTCTGTGTGGGACATGTTTGTGGTTTTTAAAATGCTCAAGAAATGGAGATTACCTGTGGGGGTTAGGGTCCTTACTCATGTTTCTCTCCAGATCCAGACTGTGAACAGCTGGCATGGTTACACATCTACAGGAGGTTAATACCATCATCTCTTCTGCTCAAAATGGTAAAAAATTGTTCCACAACACATATGTAGAAGTAGTACCAATACTGCATTTATCAATAGTGCGCTAGGGAAGATGGGAGGATCGATCACTACCACAGAGGAACAGAAACAAAAGTGTATGCATGTGTGAATTATCTATATTTACATGACCATTTCCAGTCAAACTCCTGCCAACTAAACAAACGCTAAAGCACAATCATCTTTAAAGGGTAAAACTCACACTGCGGGCTCCATTAAAGCCCACTTAGCCGTCCTGCCAGACGACGTGCGGCTTTATAGCGCTGTGAGGGTCAAGAGAGGGCAGGTGATGTACAACCGGCAAAGGGCTGGACATGCCCAAACACCAGTAAATAATCTGCAGAACAGACTTTAAACAATCTCAGTTTCCACTGCTATCCATTAATTGGTCATTAAATCATGACATCATAGAAATAGCTGAGATATTTCGACTTAAAAATCTACTTGGGAGAGGCAGGTGAGGTCTGTGTGGGCAGAAACTTTTTTTTCCCCCTCAGCTGAGGTCATGCTGGTTATGTGACAATGAGGTCAAGGAAACAGGAGAGTTATAGCTGGTGATGCACTGTTTTATATGGTTTAAAGTTACTACTATAATGTCAAGCCAGCAGACTGATTTAGCCGTGATTCAGATACATTGCTATTATAGCATTCGCTGGACTCGTTACTGTGCAGTTAAAGCTGAACTGACAGCTGTGATGGACTTTGTGAGTGGAAATATCTAATAATTTAAGAGGGGTGGCGAGGCAGAAAGGTGAAGACGAGACAGCACAGAGGAGGGTGGGAGGGGTTGGTGAGGAGAAGCTGGGAGGGGAGGAGGAGGTGGTGGAGGGGGCAGCGAGGGAGGCACCACGGTCATCTTATCGGGCCTGTGAGCTGTGAGTGATCTAAGTGGGCTGAGAGAGGAGAGGAGGGCCCTGTGATCCAAGACTTTATGGCATGCTCCAGATCTCTATCAGTGTGGGAAAAGACTGGGAGGCCGGAGGAACTGTGCTTATGTGTCTATGTGTGTGTGTGCGCAAGTGTGTGTGTGTCTGCACACGTTTGTTTGGTTTGCGAGCAGTTTCTGCCACTAAAGCAATCAAGAGGGCAGAGGCTTGTGTGCACAAATGTGAAGTGTGTATGTGGGTGTGTAGTTTTTGAGTTTCTGGCAATCAAGAGGGCTTGTATGTTTAAAGTGTGTGTGTGTTTGTGTGTGTGTGTGTGTGTGTGTGTGTGTGTGTGTGTGTGTGTGTGTGTGCGTG
>JAOXYL010000105.1:12405084-12423237 GCA_028564955.1 Terapon puta
TATGTTTAAAGTGTGTGTGTGTTTGTGTGTGTGTGTGTGTGTGTGTGTGTGTGTGTGTGTGTGTGTGTGTGTGCGTGAGTGTGTGTGTGTGTGTATGCGCTTGGCTGCTGTGGAGGCTGATAAGGACTATAAACATCATACAACAGCAGGCGGGCAGGTTCAGCCACACTTGACGATAAGACAGAACTTTGACCTCTCACAAGTCTAACCGACCATTTAATTCACACATACACACTCACTCACGCAGCGTTAATATCAGGCCATAAAGTAAAATATGCTTCTGTGTGTTGCAATTAAATCTAACGTCACTGCCATTCCATCGCTTAAAACGCAACAACATATCACTCACAGGGACCTCCAGTCACATGAACGCCTTGTCACCAGATGGCTGTAAAACAGACTGATCACTCATTAGCAATGTCCTCTGCTCTGGGCTCCAGACTATTAGCGCTCCTTCATGCCTGCTGACTTTAACTGCCATCAAAGGATGCTCACGCTGCATGATTTCACTGAGTGAGGCCTCCTAAAGGCAACAAAAGTTATGAGTTCATGAGCACGTGTATACACCCTCCTACCCCGTACCTGCTCCTCTCTACATGCCAGCTGGGTGATGCAGACACCGTTGTGCCTCAATAAACCTGCAGCAGGGTCACGGGGGGATGAGGCCACAGCTAAATCGGTGGCAGGTTTAGCTATTAGTTGAGTCACAGATGAGTTCATAAGAGAGGCGCACTCCAGGGGGTCACTGGGTAAATCACGCTCCATTTCACCAATGCACTCGCCTGTACTTACGCACACAAACACACGCACACACTGACGCCACGCACACCCAGACTCATGCAGACACCAGACTCCATGGTGACACACTCCATCAGGGCCGCTGTGAGTCACCTGCGCAGCCTGGTAGACAAGCAGCCTGAGGTGAGGCGACACGATATGTGTGTGTGTGAGTGAGTGTGTGCGCTGCCTGTCTGGCTCCAGTGATATCATCATTAGGAGACAGCGAGGGCCGAGCCGTCTGATGGACGGCACACTCCGCGCCCCTCCTGATCCAGCCACCTCTCACCCAAATTGACCATCATCCCACTACTTCATAAAATAACGGCAGGACAAAGGGAGACAGGGAGGGGGCAGCAGGGGAGGGTATGGACGGTGTATGAGCAGCCAGGTCGTGGCCTTGTGTTACGCCAGCCTCTAGACACGTCCGTGGGGAGGAGACCTGGCCTGCGTTTGGCAATCAGCAGCCACTTACACACTAAACTAGGAGCGGACACATACATTAAACAGCCATTACATCAATAGTATGGATGGGCCGCACTTTAACGGCGTACTTATCATCCACTTTATGACCGACCATAACCACGATGAAGAGCAGCTCGAGTAAACTCTGATCCCTCTGCTCCTGGTAAAGAGAGAGGCAGATATAAGACAGACAATGGGAGGGGGATTTTTCATTTCACACACAAAACTAAGTCTATATTTATATACACACAAATGTCCTGCATGTTCTGCAAACTCAATATGTAAACAACAATTTGACATATTACTTGTTTACCCATTAGCTTGCATCTTAGGTGATCAGAATTTGACTCTGGAATGACCACTTGCGACCAGATGTCAGCTCCCTGCTCTGCATGCATATAAACACGTACATAATTTCAGTACACAAAGACCAAATGCATTGTTATTTTTAACTGGTGGGGGCAGCGATGCACTAATATGCTGTTGTTTTTGTTGGCAAAAAGTGTTGTCACACTTAAATGCAACGCCATTGTACCGGGTACGCACCTCTGCTTACAAGAAGGACATCAGTTGAGTAGGCAGTGCTTCATTGTGATGCAGGACACATACATATATGAATTTCTAAAAGAATATGGCCATAAGCTGCCCAGACCACTTCCACAGGGCGACTGATTGTGACTGAAATCTCCAAACTGCATGCTAAAAACGAGCCTGAACAACACAACCTCTTGGATCATTCGTGTCTAAAATGGTGCACGGAGTTGTATTTAGGTAGAGTTGTGGGTAAAGCAAGGGAATGATATGCACCAGTTAAACCTTATTACTAACATGTAGTGCACCTCTGCCTGCCACAGAGGCAGAATACTTAGCAGTATAACTATAGTTGAGGACATGGCAGAGCAGCAGCGCAACATTCTGATCAGGCATGAGACAGAGAACCACTGAAATGGATTTCCTTACTGGATTTAACTCAGTTGGTAATTCATTCAGTATTTTAGCCATTACTTTGTCTTTTCATTATATACTTGCATGTCTTTCTAGCATATTCTAGCTATGACATCACATATTTGACTGCCTTTGTACCAGGAATCATTATTTTATAATTTCACAAACTGGCAATATTATGGAATGTATAAATACACATTCACTACTGTCCTTAAATCTCTCTTCCTTTCTCTCTCTTTAATCTTTCAAAGGATCGTTGTACAGTACATTTATCCCCACCACCAAACAAAGAAAGCTACTGCTGTCTCATAATGACTTTTTCTATTTATATTTTCACTGCTCCCATGTGCCCCACTTCCAGCAAAAATAAATATTGCCATGACTGCATTATGACAATCCATTTATTGCGTGATATATATTAAATCCATTTCAGCTACAAGCTCTCTTGTTTGAAAATGCCCTGAAGTGATTGTGCTCCTCCAGAGTCATCTCAGTCGCCTCCACCCAGCACCCAACCACATGACCAGACCTCGCTGCCTTTGGCCACCACTGAACTGAACTCAACCTGGAGTGCAGCCAGGGGAAGACCATAAAGTATCCACATGGGTCACAGGACTTGGCTCATCATTATCATAGATGTTATCACACACAAACCTGCCTGTCATGTTGTAGGTCAGCTGATGCACTGTCGCCGTGTGAGGTTGTTAAATAGAGAAGGGCTCAAATGAATTCTCCTGTGGCTACATTGTGGAGTTTCCGTATGCATAACTACCGTGTCCCTGGGCTTAAGAGCTGCTAATGTGTTTCACACCTTCAGGCTAAAGGCTTTGGTTTGAGGCACAGCTTCCTTTTCCAAACAGCAGCACCCATCTTCTCTGCTGAGGCATTGTCCACGTCAATAAGACTCTTGTGCTGCCCCGCAGGGGAAGATAGGTGTCTCTGTGCTCACCCAGATTTACAGCCATCGTCTCATGCTGTAAATGAATTAGGAGGATGACGTCGAGCCAACACAAGGTTTAACCTTTTTTCTACCTAAAAGTCAGGTGACGGTTTACATGTAAATGTAAAGTCAACTGAGAAGTGTTGGTCTAAATGGAGAGGCACCGGGGGGGGGCACATGACCAACAGAGGCAGCTCAACTGACACTAACTACTTTTCACAGCAAAGAAAAACTGTCATGAGCCCCCATGTTTCCTGTTCTTATTCAGGTCTTATTCACAAAGAAGTAATTTATTTATGTGATTAAACTGTACTATGAAACCTTTCAAATGTGAAAATGATGTTTCTGAATAAAAAAAACACCTAAACACAATGCAGTAGAAAGACACCAACATTAAGCCATTTGACTTCTCAAAATTCAGAGTTAAAGCCAACCCAGCCAATGACAATCTATATGATAACTGTGTAATGATAAAAAGTTAGCATTGTGCACAAACATATTTCAGGGAAGTGTGCAGACTATTTTAGAACTTAAAGTGAGCATTTTACTATTTTAACCATGCCGATGTGCTCTTTGGAAGGTCAAATGGCTTCGGAAAGCCTCTCCCCTGTACATACACTGGGGGGGACTGTGTCCAACCATTTTGGAAAACTTTCCAAAACCTAGGAAGAAAGATTTCTTTCTGGAAAGGTGATTTCAGTAGCCATGATTTGAACGTCTCTCTCTAGCTCTACCTTTTTATTCATTCTAGGCAACTATTTCTGTCACAAATGTGCACTGATATCATTATTATATATATTATATAATTATAATTATAATTATAATTATATATTTCTACCTTTCTATACACAATGACTGGCTATTCAAACCACTGCTGAATGTGGACATTTGGAGCAATTACAAACAATAAACTATGAACTTTTGAATTCCAATGTGGTCACACATGTCATAAAAAATGGCATTAGTAGAGTGTAAACCTGCCCCTTTTTCAATCGATGAGGAACAACCACACTCAATACAGTTTTAGCATGCCAACAGCAATACACAACACACAAAATGTCATGTGAAGATCTGATCACAAAGTTCTGAAGCTTCAACTTCTCCTCACTATAAGCTGCTTAACATTTGTCATCTATTGACCAACAGGCCGAACAATTCACTCCAAAACGTAAATACACCAAAACCCACTTCTTCATTAAAGCTCATCCCCAGGCTAGTATGCAAATACATGCAAACACCGATCTATAGAATACTTCTTAGGGCACATCGGCTCAAGGCCCAAACAGTCAGGCCTTTAAAGCACAAACAGCAACAGCCGATCAAACATCAAACGATTCCCTTTGACATTCGCCAACCTCAACCCATGCTCACTAGAGTTTGCCATCTCCATCTAAACTCATCTTAGACCAAAGAGCTCTGCCTCTTATTGTGAGTGGCAGAGAAAGAAGAGTGTTGACAGAAAGGATGGAGATGGCAAACACCCTAGGGAACAGATTGGCTCATGTCCCACATCTGCCCTTCATACTGGGGCTGCCGGCAGAGCAGACTCGAAGAGGGATTGAGGTCGTTCTCAAGTGGGTTGGGGGCAAGCTGAGGTCTCAGTGCCGACACACAGAGTCATCAAATGCTGGAATTAGGGGGACAGCAGCTAACATCAAAACACTGACAGAAACCTATCCATCTGGGGCAATCAACAAGTGTGAGATTAGGTGCATCAGAAGTGTGTGTGTGTGTGTGCATGTGTGTGTGTTACAGCCCCCACCCCTCACACACATACTGAAACAGTGCACTTTGCTAATTCCAACAGTCAAAAGACCTCCCATGAAAAAGGGACACAAGGCCTTTTTAAAAGGTAGCAGTTGCTCTGATCCCATATCTGTTCTCTGTACTGGATTGTATCGGGGACATTAACATGCAAATATCTGCTAAATCCAGCTCTGTCCAAGGCTGAACAGACCTTTCACAGCTCTCTGAAATGGCAGAACATTGCAGGTCAGAGAGTAATCCACACACAGCTGATACCACCAATTCAGCGACAAAGGGTTTGAAGCGGCCCAAACGAAAAACAGACAGCAAATAAACAGGTCTACGCCAAGAATAGCTGTAACTTTTATTTATTTTCCTCATGGTGTTTTCCAGATAATTGTTACACACTGTAGTAATTCTTTCATATTTAACACTTTGCAGTCTCAAATTCCAGCGGTCTACCAAAAGCTCGTTTTTATCCGTAGACACTGAAATGACTAAATCAGACAGAAACAAAGCTGACCTAACCTCACATTTTATCTTAAATGATTTAACTACCCACTCAAAGAATACTCAAAAGGGTGTTTGGCTGAGGGGGCTCCTCTGTTGACCATATCACTGTGAAGAAAGATAAAAAAAATCTCCTTTTCCCTTCCTTTACCTTTAATGATGCCTCCTTGTTATCTAGCAGTGCCTCTCAGGGATGCGGCTGCCTCTCAGCCTTTGAAACTAGTTGCATTGTTTCAGGCAAGGTTCGCGCTGAGGTTATGGGTAATTGCAATAGCTGTTTTACATTTCAATCGACAGTATAATCTCCAAGTCCCCATCTTCCCCAACACAAAAACACTGATATCCCCTTAATTCAGCCATTTAGATGTGATAATGAAAGATGGGCCTGAAAATTTCTATATGGCACAAGCAGCTCCACCGTTTCTGACAATGCTTTACATGGTGTTTTAGATATAAATGTACATCATAAGATACTGATGGTTTGGATTTTTCTTGTGTATTTAGTTGTTGCTCTCCTCTTACGTTTCCATTGCGTTATCTACTGAAGAAATTTCATCACTGGGAATAATGCTTTTTTTTGTTCATTATTTCCAAGAAGTCCTACAATCAAACACCTTGTGAAACTTGCAAAAGAACAAGGGCTTGTCTGTGCGTCTTCATGTCAGTGTCCTTATATGATGTTCATTTGACACAAGGGTTTCTCTGTCAGTTCCTCTTAATGGCTGACCACTTGTCATAAGGCAGAGTAGGCGCTGTCTGACGTGGCCCTTGACGTTGAAGGACCTTGAGGTAAATTGGCTTGTTCTCCATCGCGTCCATGTTAGAAGTTTTTTTTTCATTTGTGGCTGAACGGGGGTGCTTCTCTTTGAGTTCCCTAAAGAACGGACACTTAACAAAGCCTCCTTCTCCTCTCTGGTTTATCGGAGAGTTTCCATCCAATAATGGCCTGGTCCCCCTTACGCTGCGCGCCATAATAAAAGCCCTCCGTGACTATAACTGAGGGCCCAAGTGAATTAGCATAGCCACAATGGACAGTGGGCACAGTGACCGGACCTCCACACTTTACAGTCTATCAAGCCCAACCAGCGGGGCGACCACTCTTCCTAAAGACCCACCTCTTTACATCTCTATGGAGCAACTCATTAGCTATGTAGAATCCTCTCTTTCTTACTGCATCGTGCCTCTTTGTCGGAGGGGCCGGTCTTTGTCTCTTCTAAATGATCCCACACAAGGCCCATTTTCTGGTTAATACATATTTACAGCCATGTAAGGTTTTTGTGGGGATCCTGTAGTTTTATTTTGGAGGCCATCACTCTAGACACCATAAACTCATTACCAAGCTGTTTAGGGTAATTGTTAGACCGTATAGTAGTTCTATTTGTGGTGCTCAATGAGTCAGCATCTTTAAAACGAGCAGATGGCTAGACAACACATGCTGGGGATTCCCAGGGACGACTTGATGCATTGTAAACCTGACTCACACGGTTTTGCTGAGACTTTGGTCGCCAACTGGATAGTGGCTGGGAAAGGAAAATTAAATATACACATATGTTCATTATTTGCCCAATTCATAGCAGTTGATAGAGAAATACTAATCATTAAAAAGCTTTAGCTTTGCATTATATCATGCGACAATGCCTACAAATACCCTATCAATATTCAAGTAGTTGCTGATCGTGTTCTTTTTTCCATAAGTCAAAATGTTTCAAATGTAGAAAGCAACTCGTTTAGGTGTGTGTGGGTGGGTGTGTGTTTACAGTAGGCTCTTGGGGGGTAGGGTCACCCGATGTCCTGAGTGAATTAAAGGGGCCAGCTGTGATACCAGCTGAAAGGAACATGGAGGCAGACAAAAGGAGAGATCCCTGCACTCCCCCCGAAAGACAAAAGATACAGAGACAAGAGGCTGAAACCACACAATCATCTCACCATCTACAATGGCCAAGCTCCTGTAACAAGCAGGATCAGGGGGATCGGCGAAGAGCTAAGCCAGCCATGGCCACAGGTTTCAGTGCAAGCCATTAATTCCACTCTGCTTAGCACACAATTAATTTCACTCTCATGCAGCAGCTCAAAGCTTCACGATAGGAAGGGGGGTGATTCCAAAACCAAGATTAAAAGGTGAGGCGGTAAAGACTTCACTAAGAAGAGCTCAGAGCAGATGCTCATAGACCAAAGGACTGAGAACAGAAGAGGCCAATGATGAGAAAAAGTAAACTGTGTGGAAGAATGGAGTCAAACACAGCAGCCCTTCCACATCACTATAGTATCAACTGCGGGCAATATTTTGCCACTGACTCACGACTGACTGACCATGCCAGTTAAGCAATTTGTTATCACATGCAGAGTTTTTCAATCTTCTTTTTATTGTTGACATTGTATGAAAGGATCCTTGGGACTAAGTCAGGATTTGGATGTTATTAACATCCCGACAAGAAAATGAAACAATAAAGTTAACCAAGCCGAAAAAGGTGCCCTGCTGACTTTTCCATTTGAGCTAATGTGACCAGAGTTAATGCTCCTATGGGCTTAATTCAGCCACAAAAGTAGCCAAACCATGGGGATGGCTAATTGTTGGCAGACTAAGCACCTGCCAGGAACCGAGGGAGCACAGGAACCGCAGACCAGGTCTTTTCCCAAAGCAAAGCCCATGGTACCGGATTAGATCCCTGGTGTGCAGACATCCTCTTGGCTTCCCTCATCTTGTGCCCTAATGGCTACCCTGCAGGGCACCATCATTTCTGTCTGCAGCCCCTCAAGCTATGTAAAGCCAGGTTACTCCCCCAACCCCTTATCAGAAATCTCATATTTACCCCCTTAAGACTTTATTGTACCTGAATAAAGGTAGCTAAATCAAATAAGTTGTTTATAAAAAAGTGAAAAGTATTCAATGTGCTGCTTCTGTGCTTGTGCATGACTGATGCAAAACAACGCACATAACATTTAAATTTTTACTGACTGCTGTTATTCACATGTGGACGCGTAATTGTTGTTAGGTCCTAATTTCGCACATTTTCCTCGCTGCTTTACAGGAAAGTGACCTGGGTTCTTCTTCAAACCCGCCTAAATGTGAAGAGCTTATGACCTAATTAGAAAATCTTTCCAGTGTTGTTTACATCTGGGAAACTATCTTTGCTTATTAATATAATAATGATCCAAACAATGCAGTTTATGAAAGCTTTGATACACTTTATTCCCCCAGAGAGGATTTAACAAAGTACTTCATCTTTCTTCTTCTACATTGCTGTAAAAAGTAGTTGGCTTGTAACAGTTGATTTAAAATTGAAAGCCACAGTTCACTCTAGATTTATAATCTATTTAGCCGGTGCCTTGACTGAATATCAGACTCAAAAGTTACTTCTCATGAACAAAGATGCCACCAAAGGAAGAAAAACAAAAACCCCACATACTGATGTAAACTGAAGCAGGATAAGGAATAACATAAACCATTCTTAAAATCTGCATTACACATCCAGACCACGCTGATCTTTCTAACATATCTCTTAAGCGATGCAGCCCTGCCATTGGAAACATATTTGCTTGAAGATTCATCCATCTCCATACAGTGGCACATGCTTGAAGGCTGACAACGTTTTGCCTGTGGGCCAGGGATGGAGAAGAAAGCTGTGACCTGGGTTTAGTTGATGACTAATGCCCCAAAACCAATCGATTGCCAAGTGAGGGTCAGAGATAAGAAGCTGGACCCGTTGGCCAGAAGAAGCCTGTGACCTCCCAACCATCCATCTCTGTCCTCATCTGGTCCTGCTGAACGTTTGGCGCTCAGTTCTTCCATTAAATTCTCCTCTGTCGACAAAGCAGGCAGATGCTATCAGTTTGTCTGTCCAGCTTGGCCCATTAGGACAAAATACCACGCCCACCTCTCTCGCTCTTCCTCTCTCTGTGCAGCCTGGAGACCCTGGGCCATTGGAAAAGACACAGAGGACATTGTACCGAGCCTACGGCCCCTTTCAAAGTGTCAGGAGCCCAAACTAAACTTTTCTAGAGATGAGTAATGGAATCTACTGGCCCATATTGAATATGCTTTGAAGGCAACTCTGGGGTTTTCAAAGATAACACAATGGCTAATTTCATAGCGAGGTCAAACTCTGGGCTTTATTGGATTCCACATTCCCTTTGCAAGAGACATCTCATTCATTTATTCATTTTAATTCATTCATTTACAAAATAATATCTAACAAAAAGGTTAAACAATCAATAAAATGAATACATTTTCACAGAACTTTAAAATGACATAATAACTATTTTATCTGAAAATACCATGCTAGGAACGTTTAACCATTTGAAGCTATAATTAGATTTCAGCATGGAGGGCCAAAAACCATGTACAATTAGCAAGGAAAGGTTGAGAAAGCATTAATGTTTCATTTAAATTTATTTGGCTTTCTAGATAGATATAATCTTCCAAAAAGTGTGAAAACATTTTCTTCATAACATGCACAACATAAATCATCATTCTGACATGCATCAGGGTTAAACATTTTTTAGATGACACTTCAGATTTCTATTGGATCTGGGTGATGACTTCATTTCTGTCAGTATTTACTATCCGCACTCCATTTTACTCCCACTTAGACGACTGCAATTCATTATTTGCTTGTCTAAATGAAGCAGCAGTTGCCTTCTTCTTCCTCTTCTTCTTCATCTTCTTCTAGACTTGACACAAAATGCAGCAGAAAAATGTAATAACAGTCACAGGAGCAATGTAAGACACGTACTGCTCCTATCCTCGATGAATTACATTGGCTCCCACTTCCCTTCAGAATTCAATTGTACGTTTTCTTGTCACAATTTAAATCCCTACATGATCCATTTCACATTTCACAACTCTTAAACCCTTTTTCTAGGGGCAGATTAGAAAATCAAAGTTCAAGATCCTCAAGCTCCCTCTCAGTTGCATTACGCCTCACTTTAAGCTGTTTCACTTAATAATCCTAATACAATACTTATATAATACATTATAGTATTTAACACTTTTATGTCTCTTCACTTATTTTTGTTGTTCTTTCTTATTCTGTTTTATCCATTTTGTTATTGTACTTTCAGCATGTACAATGCTCTTTTAATTTCTTTGTTTTATTTCTCTGACTCTTTGTACCTATATTGTATAATATTGAATTTTGTAAAGCACCTTGTAATTAATTTAATTTCACAATGTGCCCACCTATTGTATTTGAGTATAATCTTATGTGTGAATGTATGATCATAGTTATATTAGAAAGTGATATGTAGTGTATGATATGCATGATTTCCATCCTGTAGTTTTAAACTCCATCACATTATACCCCTCTCTCTCCATACATCTTCTAACATCCCAACTGGGGTGTATAAAGCCATGATGTAGGAAACACTAAATCCCACTCTCAGCAAGATATCCTCTGTCAACTCAGGTAAGTTGTATCCAGGTGCTTCTCTTTCTCACGCTGTTCTGTAATGCAAACACTCCCGGCTGAAATTCCCTCAGCCTTTCTGTAAGCCCAGAGAGACTCAGCCCTGCTCCCCAAACAAGTCATTTGCCTAAGCTGCCTGTCAGTCGGGTGCATTTGTTTGCACTGAGAGTTTAACTCTGCAGGGCATGGAGGATGCTAATTGTGTTGATTTGGAGGGGGTCTCTCAGGTGTGTGTTTGCTAAAGGTGGGGGGGAGCACCTGTATGAATACACTGGCATGCCTTCAGTTCACACAGAGCCAGGCAGGGAACCATTGGCACACCTTTTCTCTTGATAGGCAAACAGCAGTTCAGGCTTCATGGGGTTAGCATCCTGCAGAGTCTTTCTTAGTTTGGTCTAATGTTAGTAATTATACCACCAGTGTGAACCTCATGCCATTAACAAAACAGATTTGGGGACACAGGGAGGAAATATCGGCAGGAGCCTTAATTTAGGCCCACCTCGTATATGGCATGACAATGTGAATGAATTGGTAAGACCTGGAGCAAACATGACAGGCTTACATTATATGTAAATAAGGTAATGAATTGCTCGTGTTAAAACAAATTTGCAAGCATACTAAAAGAAAACTCAAAATTGTTTAAATATAAAATTTCACTTAAAACCTGTAAGAGTGGTATTCAAATTAAGACTGTTTTCACACAGTGCAGAGAGCTGGCTTGAAAACAAAGCCCCTTTGAAAGAGTACCTTCCTCACTCTGCCCAGTTGAAAAGGGCCCAAATTGCAGCATCTAAAACACAATATGGATGTGAGGCAAACACCACAAAAAAAGCATCTGTGACATAATATCAAAGGGGCCATTTTCTTCCATCCTGGAGGGGCTGAAGTCAGAGCTGGCCACAGTGGTCAGCAGCCATTGGAGTGGTCAGCGTGGAGAATTCCCTGTGCTCCATCATTCTGAGAGCTGTGTCCAATTGCATTATACCAGAGCAGCAGGTAGCCCTGGCTGCCGGGGTCGCAGCTCTGACAGCCTCGCCCCATTGGCCCAGAGACTCTGGCCAAGGTTAACGGGTCAGGCCCTTGTCCGGACACAGGCCTGACTCCTTGCCAATGGGTCGAGGTGGTCAGCGGTGGGGAGCGGTGGTGGTCAGATGAATGATTTATAGATGCCCTGGATGGAGAGAATGCTAAGAGGCTGCACTTAAATTTGAGTTTTTCTTTAAGTTGTGTAAAAGCACAATATGTTCATTGCTTTGTTTATCCCCCACCACAAGCACTTGACTTGAACTTTTTGACTTGAGCTGCCAGCTTCTTAAGACTTTTTTTTTTATACATTTAATTTCACAAATCGGATGCCATTGAATCATCTTTTATTTTTCCCTTGCATATGTTTCCCCTGAAACCTTCTGCTAATGAACAAAACCTGGGCTAGCTCACATCTTTAGAATGTGGTTTCAAAACTATCTGTCGCCAAAAGTAAAAGACAAGCTTGATCTGTCATCCTGTTGCGAAGTGTTTATCGCTTGCCAACCTATTTAAGTGATTCCATCAAACTGGGACACTTCAGAAGTAAGTTTTGAGCCTCACAAGTTTTTTGGTCATGGAAGGCAGGCGAGCTCTGATTGCCCTGAAGGGCGTTTTGTTCTTCTTAGGGTATTGTGAACAGATGGACTTCCTACTCACTTGCCCAAATCAAAGATGGCATTTGTTTTTCATGTTAGATGATTTGAGGGCTTCATAGACGATGCAAACAAAGCCTTTTTAAAAAAAATGAACTCACTAAAATCAAATCAAGAGAGACATTATGTTATCCAGGATTCACTGGTGACTCACTTTAGCCTCATTTAGTTAAACCAAGAGACTGTAACAGAGGAGTTTGTTAACAAAATCAATATTCAAAAGTTACAAATTATCAGCACAAACTGCTAGATTTGCTTGTTTCATCACACAAGTAACATTTGGCATCAATGTGATAAAACATCAAGGCAAACAGCTGGCTGGTTCATACTGCAAACAATGTAAACCATGGAATGAACAAACTATGTAATTCTATATGGCCACAAAGACGAACTATTGGGAGACATTTCCCTCATTCAAGGAGTCATAAACCATCCCGTGACTGCAGGAAGGGCCCAGCATGTGGTTTATTTTTGGGGGACACACTAAAAGGTCAGGCTGCAATCCACAGAAGTCTGTGGACGTATTCTTTGAGCAGAATCACCAGCTGCCATTTGCACGTGGGTGGACAGTTTGTCTCCACTGGCCTGCAGAGCTGAGGCCTATGGCCATGAAACCTTGCTGCCCTTTCAGCTAATTGTTTGTGGGTTGCTTTTAAATTTATTGACAGTCTTGGTGATATAGTGCTTCTATTGTGTGCATGGCCTATTGTGAACAGCATTAACTATGGCTCCCGCATCCGTGTTCTTGTGCTCCGTTGCTGACCAGGGGCCAGAGAGCAGTGTGATGCCCAGCGGGAGTGCCCTCTCCGTGGGCAGGAGAGGAGACCTTTACAGGTGCCTCAGCCCTTCTCTTAGCAACGCCCTGCTGCTCAAAATTTGTTATCCCCCTGCGGGTGTCTTTCTAAGAGTGTCAGCTGTGAGGCCCCTGATGGGAGATTTGTTGATATGATAACTCGATTAGGCTCCAGGATGGATGACATGGTGGCAGAGAGCAAGTGTGCAACTCCCAGGGAGGTGCTGACTCCTCTCTTTAACCTCTCCTCAGGAGACCAGCGTTCTGCACAAGCCAGGCATGTGGCTCCCAAAAGCCTTTTCTGAGCCTCCGGTAATCAGTCTCTCAGGCACAATGGTGCAGTTCACTAACCAAGCAAAGAATCATGATCCTTTTAATAATTTAAGTATAGAGACAGTATGACTAGAAGACTTCAGACAAAAGAGAACTCACTAATTAAGAGAGCTGAAAGTTCCTTATTATGTGGATTTTATTTCAGGATTTATCATCCAAGCTAGTCTCTCACTCACTTTATTTTCCTAATTGGCCAGGCACCGTTTCCCAATTAACTCTAAAATTGGTTGATGATTGTCCTAAATTGGCACCAGATACAAGCATAAAGCTTAAGCAGGAGTTGAGGATAAAGTTATGGACCCTGTAAATTGGTAATTAATTTTAAGCCATCAAAGCATGCCTATTTTAGTCGCTGAGGGAGAGATATGGATTGAATCCCAGGTAGTCAAACTGGTATTATCGAGTAAGACTCTAAGGTACACTAATGCGCTCTCAACACTGCTTCCACTTCCGGAATAATCTCAGCTCACCGATGTCAGCCGGGGTTACTTTATAAACTCTTTTTACCCGGTGGTTAAGTTTGAGACTCACGGTGGATTTAAATCAAAAGAGCTGCTCTCCCTCGACGAGGCTGCTAAAAGCTCTGGCATATCTGTGCAGGTGTAACAGGGTCAATCAGTAACCACTGGAGAGTTAATTAGAGATAAAGTGTATGTTAATGGAAAGGCCTCTCTTCACACACACATTCCAACACGCCCGACTTGCACACAAAGTCTGTTTGCTGACGGGTTGGTTGCCACTTGCAAAATACCCAACTTCTTAGACTTAGCCCACAAAAAAATCCTGGCCTTAAAGCTAAAACAGTCATTAAAGCATACATTCCTACTTATTCTTTGTTTCCCTACATCCTAAAATTACAGAAGAAAGCTATGCAAAGTGACGCTTTTGTCTTCATACACCAGCAACAGAGTTTTCTCCATAACTGTGGTGGTAATGGGAAAAAACTAACAATATGACTTCCAGCTAATGCTGTAAACATGGCAAGAGCGCTCTCCAGCTGTCCTCACACACACACACACACACGCACACACACACACACACACACAGGCCTCCCTCCTTTCCATGCCCCTACTCAGCGCCACAGAGCCAGGCAGCAGCTCAGACAGGATGTAGCACATGTGTATCATATTAGGCAGGCCTTCCCAGCCGGCAGGCCAATAGGTGATATTAGATCTACAGCTGGCCCACTCCCTCTGTCTCTCTGAGCTGAGCTGCTGCCCAGCCTCCGACTGATATTTCACACATCCCTCTGCCTGTCTCAAAGCCCCAGTCACAGGTGGGAATGCCTTCACACAGAGAAACAACAAGAGGGCCTGTTGTAATGCGTACGTGTGTTTTTTCCCCCACAGAGGAATTGCAGACAGGGGAAGCCATTCAGAGTGCCCCTCCGGGTCACGCCTGAGACGTGGAGGGGCTGACCCGACATGGCCCACATCAAAGCCCCAGCAGACGCAACCCAGAGCGGGAGGCTTCAGGTGAACGTTACTGTGTGGGGAAAGCGAGCAGCTCCGTGTTTATCCATGGTAGAGAGGAGCTGGAGAATGTCGCTGAGCGCCAGCTCGTCACCCCTGAGCAACTGCAGGAAGTCGCAGCATGATGCTTGCCATCTGTCCACATATCGGGAGATCATGGGAAGAAGCACTGAGCTATAATATCCTTGTGAACCAAGAGGATTTTTTTTCCACGAAAAAGACATTTGTAAATAGGAGTGCCTCAAATGCCAAAGTGATATCTCACATCTGAGCTTGAAATACTGGACTTCTGTGTTGGACATTTCGTCAGACAACAGACAGGATCTACAAGTATCCAAGAAAATGGACAGAAGGCACAAACAAGTCACAGCCGGTGGACAAGAAGACATTTATTCTCACCTGGGCCATAAAACGTCAATAAACTTGTTTCCCACTCCTTGTCCCTGTTTTCATAAAGGCTGCAAACAGCGTCACTGGATGATCCACTCTGTCCTTGACTAATTAGAAGCTTCTGCTTGTGGAGATAGCAGTCCGCTCAGTGAGACAAAAAAAGAAAAAAGCTAAACAAGGTATTGATTTTTGACTGTGACCCCGGGCTCTGAATAGAGCTGAACATCAGACAATGACTGGCTGCTGTGTTCCTGTTATCAGAGGTCACAGATGAGGTTAGTGAGTTGACCTGAAGAGGTCAAGAGAGAGATTCAAGATTCACTTGGAAATCAAAATGATTTCATGTATTTGTTCCCTTAATCAAAACACATCTAGGGAATAATACAGAGGTGTCCTGTAAAATGTATACCTTAGCATAAGTTTTAAAACATTTCTTTCAACTATAGAAAGATTCACATCACATCAGGCAAATACAGATAGGGTAATAGTTTGTCTTCCTCTTTCTCCATAATTGTGCATTACCTCCATAATATATGTGCAAAACGGCTGCTTTGGACAGGTGATGCTTGACCCTGAAAATCTAAATAATAATTAGACAGTAAAAATATAATCTTTAAACATCAGCTACAACAAAATTGGATAATTACATCTCAAGTCTGAAAAGGTATACTATCTGAGAGCAGCCATTGAAATGGCAAACAGTATATGGTGAAAGTGTAATCATTTCTTTGGGTAGCTTGAGCCTCCATGCAGACTGAAGCCTTGAACACATGCTGCTTGGCGAATCGGTCGAGTTGTGATGCATTAATCAGAACACAAATTCATTTCACTCTCGCCACCCTCCTACTCTCCACTAGAACACTTGCTGTCGTTTTCACACGCACTCACGCTCACCACACTTCAGCCTGTGGTATCGTGAGTGACGCAAGGAGGGATGTCGTCAATTAACTGCGGTCTCTTAAAAGACGAGATGACTCAAAATATTGTTTTCTTGCATATTTCCACAAAAAGAGCAGCGTCAAAAGGGATACTTGCATCTGAGATCCAGACACGGGAGAAGTTCAAAACAAAAAAAGCTCAAGACTGCCAACGACACATGAACACATGGACAGATAACACTAAATTCTCATTATCGCCATGGGAATTACAAAACAACTGCAGCTACAAAAGAATAGGAACTGAGAACCTGCTATTGATTAGAAAGAATTTGTGCTATGTAAGCTATTGTATTTATAAGTTAACAAATGTTAACACATCTGTAAATGTGTGAGGAGCATGCATGAATATGCATATCCACAAATTCACAACACAGACCTATTCAAAGTTAAATCTGGGAGAATTCATTTATTTTCCAACTTAACGGATTATGCAGCGTGGGAGAGAGTCTTGCGTTATCAGAAGAAATGGACCACAAATGAACCATCTTACAAATGCAATAAAACCAAGAATGCCAATAATTCTTATGACAAAAGAGGGAAAAAAACACTACACTGCTACTGTACTACAATCACTGCATGTTACGTTTAATAGATTGATAGTAAATTTATTACGCTAAAAGGGCCATGACAGCATTATCTCCTAATTGTTTTTACCACAAAGGTTTATGACCCCAATTGAAAGTCAGTGCATTAACAGCTATAACCCAGATTACTGCCCACATGCCCTCCTCCGCCTGTTTCTGTCCTCCACTCACTCATCAGTCACTCACTGTCTGAGAGGGTCGGCAGGTGAGAATATTTCTTTTTGCAGATCCAGTTGGTTTCTGTGCAGGACATTCAAATCACCTTGAAATCACCTTAATGTCTCCAGACAAAGGTAGAGTGAGCCATCTCTAAAGACATGGATTGCGATTGACATACCAATCACTCACACTAAACTCATTAAGAAAGTGAAACCACCATTTGTGGAATAAGGCTGTTGGTCTGAATAGGTGACACATTCTCGCCATTAACTGAGTTTCTGGACACAAACAGTCTCGCAGTGAGTGTCGTGGATGACTTCACCACCTTTCGTCTTGCGGCAATGAGTGGCCATTTTAGCACGTACTTCATTGACGTCAATGCCGATGAGTAGGTCTGACCCATTTAACCCCACTATCGTGAGCGCGTGCAAGCTTAATGTCAAGGCCGAGGTGCAGTCAAAGTTGAAATCCTTCACTCAGAAACTGAAACACTGCTGTACCCCTAGCTAGCTGTTCATCCTGAATATCCCGGGGTGTTTTCTTAGGCCTTGCAAAGTCTACCATCCCTTTCTTTTCCTTTTCTTCCAGGCTGCAGGGATGACTTTTGGGATGACTTCAAATTCCAGCTGTTATCTGCAGCGGTGAGCTTCAAATAGTGACACAAACAATAGGATTGTCCTTCCAAGGTTGGCTGGGGTCACCGCTAGAGATACAGTGAGGAATGTCTGGGAGTGACTAGGAGTAGAGTCACTGCACGTTCTTGTTGAAAGGTGTTAGCTGAGGTGGTTAAGAGATCTGACGTTGTGTGATCCCCTGGGAGGAGCTGGAGCTTGTGGCCTTCTGCCACCACAGCTCAGATTAGTGCGTCAGGAATGAGTTTCTATGTTCACTGGAAAATGCGGTCACATACTTTCAAATTTCCCCACCAGTGCACACCATATAATGTTGCATTTGTGTGTTCTGTAAAACAAATACTGAAAAACACTGTAGGCGTACATGAGTACAAAAACACTCGAG
>JAOXYL010000105.1:12458334-12473085 GCA_028564955.1 Terapon puta
GATGAGCTGGTGGATGACTACACAGGTGAAGAGAAGAGTGAGACTAGTGATGGAGGTACAAAGAGGGAGGGCGCGAGCTTAGAGATGAGAATGAAGGAGAAGCCAAGGATTCCAAACAGTGATAGTGGACGATTTAGTGAGTTGAAAAAAGTGTAAGTCTTGAGTTTAAAATAACCCGCCAGCATGTAAGATACTTTTTTTTAAATTATTTTGAGGATGATTCCTGTTCACCTGCAAAATGGAGATCACCCATTTACTTAGTTTTTGGGTGTTTTGAACTTACTGAAGCAGCAAAAAGCGCAAGATTTCGATGACTAGGAAATCACGGACAAGAGAAGAAAGTGTGAACCTGTGCACGGACACAACTGTCTCGTCCAGTAACCAAAGAACGTTAGACGTGGCACAGGCCAGAAACGCATCAAGGCAACCCACCCGCTCCCGTGTAACTGGACCACGCTAGACTGAGAAAGAAAGCCCAGGTCCAAAGCAGAGACATGGAGCAAAACAACTGGCAGATCATGAACATTTTAACTGATGATGTAATGTGGCTACACAGATGTCTTCAACATGATCACATAATCGGTTAAAACACTGCTGCACATGAACCATGGATCTAAAGGATTTAGAAATCCTGATGTTTAATTGCATTTACCATCTATTAAGAGAGCGTCTATAATTTTATTTTTTTGGAAATTGTATCTGTCAGTTGAAACATGCAGAGCAAATGTACACTGACACAGTGGAGACATTGCACACACACACACACCCACACACACACACGGCGCACAAACAAAGGGTAATTATGTGCATTTGGCAGACATAAACACAGCCTTGAAAAATAAACCTCATTAGATCAAAATAAAAGGAAATAAATCTATCTATACATAATATTGTTTTTAACACCTTTAACAGCTGACTGTATCCTGTCAATGGGTGGCTGTTGTGGTCTTACACTGAGGAGTGATGAAGGGAGGGAAGCTGAATATCAAACTGGTTAGTTCACTTCTAATCTTACAGATTTAAGGTGGAAATGCACCTTGTTCCCAGGTACGTGTTGAGTAAATGTAGAGTTCAGCTGCAGCTTGGAGGGATAACTTAAGTGTTTTGGATCCTAAGTGCAACAAAAAATGTGAAAATATTAAATATTAAATATGAAATAGCGGCCTGGTAGATGGATGGCGTATTTTAGGAGCACCAGGTGAGATAAAGATATGAAATTCAAGGCTATTTCTCCCATTCAGGAACAGCGCCAAAGGTGTTACTTTGTACAAAGATCAGCAAAGACTCTTTTAATCACATGTGCACACAGTCAGCTGAGAAAAAAAAAAAAAAGCAAAAAAAAAAAACTGGCAAGATAAACATGTACACAATCCTCATTTATTGAAAATGAGTGGCCAGATGTGCAACACTGGATTAGCTTCTCATTTTTCCTCCTGATCTTACTGTTTGGGCTCCTGTGCAGAAGTCCCTTGTTAACCCAGGACAGTTTGCAAGACAAAGAGAGAGGGAAAATAAAAAAAAATGTATGAGAAAGCTTGAAAATTGTTCCTCCATCTATATCCTTCTGTTCATGTCCATCTTTCCATCAGCGTCAAAAAGGGACAGGAAGCCAAGCAGTGGGCATTAAAATCAGGTGCATGGTGGGGCGGGGCCAGGAGGTGATGACGGTCATTTACAGATTTAGTTGTCTTTGTTCAGTGCAAGTCTGTTGTGATCCATATTTACTTTAAACAGTTCTGTCAACAGAAAGGGGAGAAGAAATGACAGATCAGATGCAGGCAATAGTGACTGAGCATTTTGTTCAGATGGATTTTAACATTTACTTTCATAGAGCAATTGTCCAATAACATTTAATGCAAAGCCCCCTGCAGCAAACTATTAAGCTGTATAAATACCTGGTTTTTCTTATTTCTCCTTGTGAAGAGCTTCAATAAATGCTTCAAGTTTCTCCTGGATCTCACGAACTTTCTCTGCAGAAAAGCATACAAAGGAGGACGGTCAGATCACTGATAAACACACAAAATACTGAAACACAAAAAAAACAAAAAAAGGCTGTCCTTTTAAAAACAGAAAAGCCCAACTTTCTCTGGTTTCATGTCTTTTAAGCATGAACTTATTTTCTTCAAACGGTGTGAATTGCAGTGTTTAGTTGTGTGTGCTTTTCTTTCTAATCAAGCAAGTCTCTAAAACATAATAGGTACTCAGCGAAATGAACACCAGGATGGGTAGCAGGTCATAAATCTGCCGGACAGAGAAAACAATTAAACAATATTCCCATCCCTACCGTATATTTGTGCAGGTGGAAATTCCCTCACACTTTTCACCAAAACACCAGATGGTCCTCTCTTACAGTGACAGCCAAACCTCAAGGCAGACCTCCTTCACACATCTGATGGTGAAGGCTTGTGTGCCCTTTCCCAGTTAGCACAGACCACATCAAAGCCCTCACCCTCCCCTTTTCATGGTATGTACCTCACGGGCACGTTACTAATGGACAGAAGGAGATACCATAACAACAACATTTCACATGAAAGGAGGGGGGGGCAACTGGAAAAAACAGACAGACACTCCTTTTCATGATTTACACTCCTATTGTCCAGAGACTGCATAAGGCGAGCAATCCTTCTACCCAACATGTACTGTCACACGAGATGAGCGAGCCGCCTAAAGCAGTCTTAATCGCTGATTAAACAGCGGCTGAAGGAAGTCTGCGGGCCAACACTGAGAAAAAGGAAGCGGTGGCTCGCAGTGCCAGCTGCACCTCCAGGCCTGGCTGGCTCTGCGGCTTCCCTGTCACCCTCGCTAATCTGTCTGGATCTCTCCCAAGCACAAACTCAAACACCGGCTCTGAAGAACAAACTAGCGCTGCTCTATCTTGATCAATCAGCCACACGAGATCCATGGGCGACCCATTGTCGATTGTTTTCCTGCGAGGAGGCCCAACGAAAACAGCTTTAAAAAACAGGGCTTGGGGGAGATAAATCACAGTGGTTTGGACACCAACAGTGTCCTAAGTGTCCATTTCAGGTCGGCACAAAGGTGATAACTGTGTGCGTGCTTTGGGGTGAAACTAAATATCATACTCGGGGGCTCGTGTGCGGCCCCCCCTTTTGATGGGAGCACGGCTGCCGAGGTATCCTTTTCCTGATGGATGAAAAGCGCACGGTTGTGAGAGGTGCAGGCACACCCCCACACACGTCCTGAAACACTAGCAGAGCTGAGAGGCACTGGATAAGACACGAGCTGAAACACACACACACACACACACACACACACACACACAGAAGTAGGCAGAACTGACAAAAGTTACCTGACAGCCAGAAAAGCTCAGCTCTGAAAGACACACAACTACCCAAATGTCTTCAAAACCAGCAAGAGCAGTACAGTCATGCCACCTCTTTTCACCTTCCTACACACTCACCGCTGGCAGGTGGCAAAAAAAAAAAAAAAATCCCCGGCCTTTGATACTCTGTTAACACACTCAGGCAAAATAGCAGGGCGTTAGGTGGAGATTACAACACCTAATGGAGGCATTAAGGGGGCCTGTCGAGGGGCATGCTGACAAGTCACTGCAGCAGGTGTGGGGTTGAATGAAACATAACCCGGGAGTACGCCATTCCAACATGAAGCTCACCGCAGGGCACAGCTAAAAAAAAACCAAAAAACAAAAAACTCTCTCTGACAGAGTTCAGCCATGTGGGCTGCGTGCTCTGACCGCAGGACAACAGAACTCAATCCAAGCCAATCAGAGCGGGATTACCAACATCTGTCCTGGACGAACTGAGATGTGAGGTGCGAGGAGGGGCTGAATTTCGGTCGGTAGTCGGGAAAGGAGGGTACTTGCTGTCAGATCATTAAAACATGGGAAATCCCCTGGCTCAAGCTTCAAAGCCTCTAACTGGGTTTAGATGTGGCTGATGATAAGGAGCTCTATGGGGCCTCGGTGTTTCAGATGCAGACCGCTTAACGTGGGTCAAACATTAAAAGATCCTGCCAACTGTTGAACTGAGACGGCAAGCTCTGCTGAATCACCAGGGCCAGCAGTAGTCTAGTGGTTAGACCTGAGGGCTTGTGATTAGAAAAGACATATGTTTGATTCCCAAATCTGGTTGAAAAAGCTTATAGTTGGCGCCTAAAAACCATCACTTGCTGCGGAGGCAACTGAAACCCTTTACTGGTCCAGAGTTTCACAGAAATACGGCTGCACTGGACAGCTCTTGTAAAGTCAAGTAAAAAAAAATCTTATAGTCAGTTGAAGTAATTTTTTTTCATTTATATAACCCAGCATGGAAAATGCTTGTTTGTAGAGCATAAAACACCCTCTGTCCTTAGACCCTTATCTCTGATGAGGAAAAAACATCATGGATCCCTTTCCAGGGATGGACAGACATACAATGATGTTGAGTGTACAGGATAAATCAACAATAAAATCATAGTGTTACACAGTTAGACAGCCCATAAATCAAATCAAACATTTGCCTCAGAAGGCTTTACGCTTATGTACAGCATATGACAGCCTCTGTCCTTGGGCTACATTGAAGCTGACTTCAGCAGGGTCATTGAAAAGAAAAAAAAAAAAAAGAATTCCTCGTTCATTTGAATGAGGCCGGTCATCAACACAACACAACACAAAAAATAACATTACTGCCTCTTTCTATAAACTGCTGAGCAGTGTTTTGGTCTCTGATAACCTTTGAAAACTTTTAGATCTGTCACTCAAACTTAAATTTATGGATCGTAAGCAGCCTAACAGGCCCCTGACAAAACAGCCTCTTGCTGTTTTTTCATGAAGGCCTGTTTTCAGCCTGCAACCAAATCCCTTCAATGCAAATCAGAAAAATTAAATGGAAAGAAAATGGAGGTCCTTTTGGAAGACCAAGAGAACGGTAAACATTGTCCGTCAGCATCAAAATGTTGAGAAAAGCACCAGCCACTGATGGATATTTCAATTTGAGTTTTATCTGTGGCTGGCTACCTGTGAGCTCCCCAATGACATTTTGGAGACTAGACGGCATAGATCAGAACAGCGTAAACCATCAGCCATTCCCTTAGAGCGGTATGCTTAATGACTTTAAAATGAGCCCTCAGCAGCTTTCAGGAGCCCAGGAGGCCACCAGTGAATGTGAATGTCGTCTTTCAGCAAAGCCAATATTCTGTGGATAAAAACTGTGAGAAACAGATATTTATTTCCCCCACTACCATCTGTTTGCCACTAAAAGACAGCAGCAAGAGGAAGAAAAGGCCACAACAAGGCTTTCTTTTCACCATCCTGTGGAAATGCAACAAAAAACAGTGGACAGAGTCACCATTGCCTTTTCCTCACTGAGCAGTGGGAGTAGCGATCTAAAACTCCATTTAGGCCCCTGTTTACCTAAGAGATGAGCCCCAAAACACAGTCATTCAACCGCTCACCCCTTTATCTGGTCATGAATATTCCCATAATCCTCTGGCCTCCATCCCAGAGGCCCCTTCTTTAAGATGCTGGGTGTTGTGTGCGGGCTGGCGAGGGCGGAGGGACTCTCGCCCATTGAGAGACAGAGAGAGAGAGAGCGAGAGAGAGAGAGAGAGTGAGAGGGAGAGAGGGGAGACTCCCTCCCACCTCAATCCCCTCTTTCAAGGCCTTCTCTCGGCTGATCTCCACATGAAATGATATCTCATTCACTCTCGCTCTGTAGAGTCCCCTAAGCCTGCTACGGCCGAAGCGCTGGCAGAAGGAAGGCTAAGCCACAAAGCCTTTAATTGACCTGTAATTAGACTGTGAAACTGCGTGGCCCTGCTGGACAAGTAGCCAACACAGAAGAGAGGGAGAACAGAGGGGAGAAAAAGATGAGTGGGAGAGGACAGGGAGGCCTGCAACTTACTGTGAGACAGAAGAAGAAAAAACTAATCCTCTTACTATGGGAGATGGCCACTCTTCTGTAAAGAAAGGGTGGCTGTTATGAAAAAAAGTGGCGACAGTGGATGAAGTTCGGTGCCAAGGTTGAAGCTGCTTTAGCACGCTGCTCTTAAAATTCTATACTGACAATTGAGAAGCAGTTCACAGCATGGTCACTAGAGAGAGGATCGGAGGGTTTGGTTCATGTCCCAACCTGTCATCATTCACAAGGAAACTTTTTATATCTTCTGACTGCCAGGGTCACGGTGTAGGTGGGGACAGCGGACGTTCAAAACGTTTCCGTCTTTGAAAGCTGATCTCTTAATGTAACAAACAGAAAAGCTGTTTTCCTCAGCATGCCGCTTGATTTGTCACTAAATCTGGATTGTCAAGCTGTAAAGAAACGGGCCATGGGAGACCCGGACACAGGGAGAGCGAGGATGTCGACGGCCCAAACGCCATGTCAGTGACAGAGCAATGAATCAGCCCTCATGCTCATGGCTCTTATCTAGAAAACAGATGCCTGGAGGAGAGCAGTCCAACCTGAGGAAAGACATACGTAGGTCTGAACAGGTCACAGCTCGAGGTCAGCCAGAGGGCAGACGAAACAAAAACAGCTAAATGCCGTGAAAAATCCTTTGAATGAGGCAGGTGAGGACGGTTGTTGGGTTGTGTGGCACAGGTTTTATTAACACGCACTGCTTGTGCCTTTGAAGGGCCAGACTTTTTAAAGGATTTTAGTGCAGGAGGCTATAAAGATGAGGGTAGTGGTGGAAAATCTGGAAGACGGTGGATTTAGCTGTAGACCTAATGGGTTTAACTGAGGGAAGATCTACAAAAGCTTTTTTAAAAAGGTACAAATGCAACAGTAGAGAATACAGACTGGATCTTATCATCCAGATGCAGCTGACTGTCACCTCCCACAGCCATTCTTAAAAATGAGCAGGTCGGAGACAGTAAGTCTACTTATGACTTGTGGTGTAAATCACATAAAGTCGGGGGTCTGAAGTTTTCAGAGGCTAACCTTTGGCAGTCATCTGGAGCCCCGTGCTGAGGCTAAGTGGCAATCAATCTTGAGTGGCCACATGGGCCTGAGGATGTGAGGCTGACAAGTCTGGTTTAAACTCAGATCCTGTCATGATCCCTCAGAAAAACTCCTCTCTGTTGAATTAGTTACAGGTGTGCAGACCAAGTTAACTAGTGCTGAACTCCAGAGTGAGCGCACCAGAGTCTGCAAACAACACGCATGCATTCGTACCTGGGCCTAAATGTTAATGATCGGTTTTTAATCGCCGTCCCTCCTTGACACGGCGCTGACCCCAAACCAGCCAATCAAACAAGATGACAGAGAGAGATAAGACAGGCCAGCTCTTCTCTTTCCCCTCAGGTAAAAGCGTGTTTCCAGCTGCTCTGGACCCCACACACAGTCACATCCATATAACACCAGAGAGACTGCAAACACACCTGGAATTCCTTTGAGCCTCTAGCAAAGGCCTGTTCAGGCCCATAGGACAGAGTCACTGGACAGCAGGTGTTTTACCTGCAGAGGTAGACAACATAGTACTGGTGTACACTACACTGGAAATGATAAAGAATCATCTCTTTTGTGACACAGAAACGTCAGCGTCAGTAAAATTAACACCAAGAACAAGGTCCAAATTGTTAACTACACAATAATAAATCAAGAGGAGGGACTGACCTCCTAGGGCAGTTTAGTAACAACATGAGAAAATCCCAACCTGAAGTTAGCTTTTTCCACTCACCTATAACAGAGAGGGAGTATATGGTTTTCCTATTACCTCATCTTAACCGGCATCTGATGTCAGCTCTTTGTGTGTGTGTGAGTGACAGGCGGATCAGTGGGAATGGGTCCCTGGTGGCTACACTGTGCTGGAAACATGTGAACAGAAGCCTCGCTGGAGTCCCCCTCCCATCACACACCTCCTTCTCTTTCCTATTTTCCCACACATGCTCTCTCTCCCTCGCTCCCTGAGGAGAATGAAAGATGGCTTCACCTTCCCCTCCGTAGTTTTATTTCTTTATCACCACTTCCACCGTCGCCTCTTGATTGGTTGTCATCCATGAACACACGACTTTTCCTTTTTTCCTTCGTCCGCTGGATTTATTTCCTACGTTTGTATCGAGGGAGGATATTCAGAAACATTTGCATCACCTGCAGATGGTTTATCAGGCAACTAAACCTCACTACCCTTAAACAACTTTACATTGTTGCTGGAAACAACTTTTTATTTAGAGGGCGATTAACTGCAGAAACCCAGAAGTACAAACAGTGAGTGTGTGGAGACGTCACAGTTTTTGTATCTATGTACTTTACGACTGGTCACCTTGGCCAGTGATCAACAGCTGTGTTATCAAGAGCTTGTTGATGTGATACTGGAGAGCTGCGTCCAGTACGTCCCTTCAAAATGCCTTAAAAAACATTCCCGGTTCTTCACATGACAGGACGGGTAGAGTACTGGACTGGAGGGAGGAAGCGACAAAGAGGCGGGGAGGGAATAAGAGAAAATGGATGGATGATGGGAAAGTGGAAAGAGATGCAGTTCGTGGCTTTGATAAATGGGGGCAGGTGGCTGTTTGAAGCCTTGATGGAGTGAGGTAAAGGAGAGACTTGTGTGTTTTACAGCAGTTTAAAAAAAATATTGAGTAGAACAGACAGAAGACAGTAAGAAACAGGGGAGCTATGAAAATGGGGGGACAGGGACGCAAAAGAGGCAGCGAACACAGTATAACAAGGAAAAGAAAGAGATGCCACATGCTTAACATCAGTCATGCGAGGGATGACGTGAGACAAGAGACAAGAGAGGGTCCGAGCTCGAGTCACAGTGAGACACCGGAGAGGTGTGTGTGTGTGAGAAACAGAAACAAACACACAACTGGACCAAGTATCCAGTTTAAGAATTTGAAGCTAAATGGTTGATTTGTGAAAAGAACAACTTCAAAACCTACATTAAAGAGAACGCGACTTGAATTATCACATTTCTGAAACTTTACACGGGTAGTATCAAAACAAGGTCAGCAGGAAGTCAGTTATAATACAGAAAGGAAGGCTACAGTGGTAAACCGCATATGATGACAAAAATGTTTTTATGACTGTATTAACCTTGTTCTTCACTAATCTAATAATGGACACAGTACAAAGAAAGCTGTCATAAGATAGAAAAAGACATTTACAGATGTGCCTATTTGGGAGCTTCTTTGCTTTCACACAACATTAACAGGAAGAGATTAGATTAAAAAAAAAATCAAGGAGGGGCAGCTTCATCTGTGCCAGTGTTTTGACAACTGTAGATCTACTGTTTGTGTACTTGATGCTGCCGGGGAGAAAATGGATCATTTGGCAACGGCTGTGCAGCCTGAGGTGTCCTCCACCGTGGGAAAAAACAATCCTATATTGTATCACCACTAAGCCTCCTTAGTTTACAGAGAGATACCGCCGCCTGACTGGTGTCTATTTAATGTAGAGACAAAAACAGATCGTGGCAGGATGAAGTGGAAATGAGTGTTACAGAAGGAATTTAAAAAAGTAAAAAGAGCATACACACGCACAAAAAAAAAAAAAAGAGCCAAGGGCTGAAAGATACAGAAGTGTATTAGAGGGAGTGATGTGGAGAGTGACTAGAAGTGAATAAACAAAAAAACAAACAAAAAAAACAGAGGAAGTAATTAAAATTCATAAAGGTCATATTGAAGCAAAAGGGTGTATAAGGGCAATAGCCCCCAACGTGCTGAGGAGCAGAAAGTCTGCCCACTGTCTCGCCGCGCAAAACCACCCCCACGTTCAAAAATGCAAGTGTTGACTCAGGCCATGTCTACAATGATGCGGATACACTAGAGACTACATGTTTTTTTCCTCTGTTTTGTCTTTCCATCCATAGCAAGAAGACATTTTCAAACCCTGCAAAAAAAACTTTATAAAAATACTTTGTCCACAGTGAAGAGTTATTATGAAGACACTGGATTGTGATGCAGCCTCTCTTTCAATTACAACCAAAGCTGTGTGACATGCTCACTGGCATCAAGTAGTGATTTGATCTGTGGTGTTCCTGGTCTTGGTGAAGCATTTATGAACTGTGATAAAATAGTTTTTATTTCAATGTAATAAAAACAAAAGCAGAAATTTCAAAATGCTGAAATTTAGTGTGGGAGTGTGGAAAAAAACCCTTTACAAACACCAATACAATGTCACCACTTTCTATTTGCAAATACTTTGATCAGTGGGCCATATGCTTGATCTCTATTGTGTTGCATCATTAAGCCATAGATAGCGACTTAACAGGTATTTAAGTAAAGAAAACTCTTTGAGATTATAAGCTTCACTTCTTGCTACAGTTGTCAATAACAGAAAAATAATCTAGTGTCCAGAAACACAAACACTGAAGACACCTGGCCTCATGAAGTCCCAGAAAACATGAACCAGCTGTACGGTTTGAGCGCAGATAGCTTTTAACCCTCCTCGGAAGCAGGCACATGTGCGCACATAACGCCTTGGGACAATACGTCATCCTTTACAGAGGAGAACTTCTCACTGAGCCCTCACTAATCACTCTGGAGGAAGCTCCTCGGAGGAGGAGGGGAGGGAGGAGATGAAAGGATACGAAGTGAGCGTGAGGCTGAGAGGGCATTCCGGTGAGCAAGCCCAGACAACCGGAGCTTTATTGTACTCTGCTTCCACGCAGGAGAAAGGAAAAGGAGAAGGAGAAAGTGACTGCGTGTGCAAACATGCAGACACTTCACACATTATCACTGTTCTCAAGAGCACCTTCTGTTGACACCTTTGATTCCTTAACCCTGAAACAGCCTCACACACAACATCTGAAATCCAAAGTTTTTGCACACTGTTGCATTCATCGGTGGCAAAGAGCCTGGAGTAAAGACAGTGAGCTTTTTGTTTTAAAAAAAAAAAAAAAAAGATGATGTGAAGATGTGATGTGGATCTTGTACGAATAAAACTACAACAAATAAATGACTAATGCATTTATTAAGTACAAGCACACTGGACACACACAGACCTTATATATTGTATATCCTTCCTTCATGGTCTCTCAAATACCCAGTTTTCCCATGATGAACCTTTTAAATTCTGACCTCAGCTTCACACTAAAGAAAAGAGCTGATGTAATAATGTGTCAACAAAAGCCACAGTGCGTGTGAATGTGTCTCTCTCTGCATGCAGGTGCTCGTGCCAGTGTGCCGCACACAAGCTCTTCTTCAATCTGACAGGGCGGATAAAAAGCCACCAAGAGGGGAGTGACAGCCGGGAACCGCTTCTTCCCCTTCATGGACGGGCAATTCATATGGCAGAAGAAGAGGTGGAGCGGGGGAACAGAAAAGAGCCATTACTGCGATTTACACAGCAATTTGCCAAGGCTGTAAGCAAAGCAGTGAAAGGCCGCGGGTCACTGGTAAACAGAGAAATAAAGAGTGTGCATACAAAGTCAAGGTAATAAGGGGAAACTAAAAACTAATACTGTGGGAATGAAAAATATGGTTAAGTAATAGCATAATCCTTGAACTTAACGTAACCATGAAATCCCATCACCTTTAAAAGAGGGTTAAATGCTATGTGACATAATTTGCTGACATAAACCTTTTAGCAAAATGGTGTCGACATGATTCATGATTATGAGTGTAAAGCGACTGGAAGTTAAATACGACATCTAACACTTCATAAAAGAATAGTTACTCTGGAAACACTGGTATAAGGCAGTTTCTCAAAAAACTTCTTTCCAGTACAAAACACACACACACACAAAAAACAGTTTCTATGAGGGGCAATGAAGCAGCCAAGCGACATCCCAGTGGTCTCCTGAGAGGTCTGTGCTTGAACATTAGTCCTGGGCTTTGCTCCAGGGACGGCACTGTGCCATACAGCTGGTCTGGCACACGCTGACAAACGCGCACACACCTCTCTGCGGCGTACATTGTACCACTCATTAAAGCGGCTTTCATGCTCTCGCTCACTGACGCACACACCTGACCTGCATTTGTAACCTGAGCAATGCTGAGCCTGCCTGCGAGTAGGGGCAAATAGAGCTTAACAACATAACTGCCCCTGGGAGCACATTTCTGCCTTTGTTAAGTGTGTTTATCCTTTCTCCCGCCTCCTATCTGTCCCTCTTCTCCCTCCTCGCTTCCCTCCTTTTCTCTATAGCAGAGGTTGTCAGGTAAAGGTTGGCTCTCCACTCTCATTTCTCATTCTTCTGGTCTCCCCCCTCTCTGTCAAGGGAGAGAGAGTCAGGGTCAGGTGGCCAGATTTGGACAAACTGTGACAGAGAAATCCAGAGAAGTGGAGAGGTGGAGGAGAAAGCTAGCTGGATCAAGTAGCCTGTTGAATTAGCTGGCTGACCTGTGGGGTCAGGCCATAGTTTGGGCCTGAGGCAATCTGGGCTGCTGGATTTCTTTTTTTAAGGGATGAAGAAAGAGGGGCTTACTATATCAAATATTGCCATATAAACATAGTTGATTGGAATTTGTCTTAATGGGCTCACTGACCGAGAAAATGACAAGAATGGTAAAATCATGCACTTAAAAAGCATAAGAGAACAAGTATAGAAACAGAAAATATTCACGAAAGCAACATGCAAGAACACAATAGATTAAAAAAAATTATACATCTATGGGAATTAGCAGCAACACCAATCAACCCACTAGAAAAGTGCTTCAAGTGCTTTAAAAACATCTGCCCTATTGCACAATTAATTAACCTGTCGAGTGGCTTGCAGTGCTACGATTGAAGTGTTAAGGAGGCGGACAGCTTCAGGATGTGTGCTATTCTGAAACCTGGATGTTCTTAATGCTTCATAGAAATTGAAAAAAGACTGTTAAAAGGCTGCTTTACAGTTTTAACGCTTTTCTTCTATAATCCAGCCACACAGATTTCACTATGGATATAAGATCACATCCAGTCAGTCCGGATGCAGTAAGCACCACAGCTGTCTTTTGTCCTCATCTCCTCGTGCACCATACCATCCCTGGACCACATTTATTCAGTTGTCTTAAAAAGAAGAGCTGCGTCTGCTACTATGAAGTACCCTAAACCCCTGAATAATAATATTAAAATAACAAATTATTGTCCAAATTGGAAATATATTCCCTCGACAGAGTTTTTAGATGTGCACAGGGCAACAACTGAAATGTGTTTCAGTGAATAACAAATAACAAATTTCTAATAATAAAGAATGCAAACAGATTTTTTACATATCCACCCTTATAAATCAGTCATTAAAGCTAGCCTCTAACAAAATGCAGCGTATGGACATGCTGATGTATGGCTAAACCTGTGACAAGACTCTTAAAATGCAGTCAGAGGAAGAAGTTTCTGTAAATATAACTTTTTGGTGTGAACTTTTAAGACCAAAAGACTTTTGAACCCTCAGAAGCTTGCTCACTTTGTGCTTTGAGGCGTGTCACAGAGTCAGCCCATCAGCCATGCAATGCAGTTCAGTCTAGACTGATGGACCTACATACCCACGCCCACACACGGGTCTCGGCTGCGTTACATAGAAAGGCCTGTGCGGAGTGTCAGAAAGCTATTGACCCAGATCGTCCACTCACCCACCAAGTTAACCTGACAGATTGACAAAGTGAAAACTTTGAAACATACATTTTCTGGGTAGGAGGAAAAGAAAAAAGTGACATTGCCATCAAATTAGAGCTAAGTGAGTATGCTGAGAGGCATTTTTGCTACTTTTTGCAACTACTTAGGGGGTATAAGAGTGAAAATCACTGATAAACTGACATTTACTAGAGAGCAAAAATGACAGGTTCCCATGCTGCAACCCCCTGTGTCTATGAGAGGGTATTGTGAGTATGCACAGGTGTGCTTCTACTCTACAGATCCCATGACAGATTCCAACCACATTCCCACATCTATCAGTGAGTGGAGTCTTTTGGTAGTGGGAAGTAGGAACGTCATGCCTGTTTGGGAAAGTTCAGGATCAACTTGCCTTATAGAAGCTGCAAGGCCAGACAGGTCTGGGCATTCCTTACAGTGTGAAGGACCGTGTGTGTGTGTTCTCTCCTCTCCCCTAGGCTGGTGTCACAGAAAAACCTGACTCCACTGCAGAGTGAAACTTGTGTGCCTCTATACATGCATGACTGTGGATGTACATTAATCTGAATGTTTGTCTTCTTAAATGCAGAGTACAGTGTGCACATGTGTCGCAACAGAAAGAAAAAGTAACTAAAGGTGTGTGTATTTTCCCAGGGTGATAAGTGAATCTTGGTCAAGCAAACCAAACACAAACACACACAGATAGACAAACCACTCAAGGTCCTGCGTCATTCATCTCTGGGCCTTTACAACATGAGTCCCCTATCAGTAGACAGGAAGCCCGTATGAAGAAACAATAGGGATTGTGTGCACTTGTAAGAGTTTAAATAAATGTACCACACTCTTACCAGGTTAATGTTTGAATGTTCGAGGCTCCAGCAACACCCATCAATTAGGTTCTGTATATAAAAGCCAACAATATCTGGCAGGAAATAGACAGCAGGGTGAGATTTCTTAGGGATAGAGGGCAAAGCACCACCAACTATATCCTGTCACTACATAGTCACAGTGAGAATGGCTATGGCCAACGTGTGTGTGTGTGTACGTGTGTGTGTGTGTGTGTGTGTGTGTACACATCATTAGAGGCCAGAGAAGCTGGAATTTTCAAAAATATAAGAGATATTTCAATTTCATGTGGAATTGGATTAAAGGTCAATTTAAAAATCAAGTGAATCATACAGCCAATTCCAAAACAGACAGTTGAGCTTTCTTGTTTCACACTCAGTTATGTCAAATTATTTAAAACTGAGACAACTGCAATGATGTAATAAAGCAGGATAAAACACTATAGCTGAGACTGAAT
>JAOXYL010000105.1:12504606-12535233 GCA_028564955.1 Terapon puta
TTACAAATTTGGGTTTTCAGATTGTATCAATACAATAAAATTTTATCCTTTGAAAAGGTCATATTTTGCTATTCATCTCTAATAGTGGACAATGTGATTGTGTTGACATTTGTATTATCCAGAATATTCATGCGCTATTTTGTAAAAGGCAGCAGAGCATTTGTTAACAAGCATTTTAAACCAATAAATCCACATGTTAAAGTCCTTTTTATATTTATGCACTCAAATACTGTCTTTCCATCCCTTGAATACCTTCGTGAAAAAAGGTGTGTGTCTGACTGCTCTTTGTCTTTGTGTGTTTGTTTTAGCGATAGCCTTGGCCTTACCTCCAGGCGAGGTGTTTTGCTCGGCTTGTCAGCGTATCTCCAGGTGATCTTGGCGGCTTGGCCGTTATGTGGAGGGAGGGCATCAGCAATGATGACTGTGTCTTGGGGTGGGATCATGCCACAGTCCCGGGCCACAGAGATTGCTGTTAGCATGTTGTCACCTGGAATATAAATAAGCACACATTACTTAATTTTCTCTCTTTCCCCACCCACTCAAACGTCATTACTTCTTTTATGTTGAGCTCCACTGGTGAAGGATCATGTCCTCACTCTTGTGATCTTGGTGATGGCTGGGTTTGAAAGTACAGCAACATTAACTCTTTGTACTGATGCAGATTTTCTCATGTCTAAAAAAAGAAAACCTCATATCTAAAATCTCCACTAATATAGCTTGTTGTGAATGGTCCGCTCTTTTAGTTTATTCATATTAATGTGGGTAGGAGAGTCTTTGACTGGAGGTGTAAGGTGAATGGAAACTCAAAAGGAACAGGGGATGTATGGAGTAGGAGGAGGAAGCCTGAAATTGTGTACCAACTACTGTATTCATTTTCAAAGCAGGACATTTTCTGACCAACTCTCCATTTAAAGACCTGTGTAGCAACCTTCAGAAGACAGATGACAAGTCCAAACCCAAGTAAGGAAGTGAAAGAAAAATCCTCAGGGTATTGGAGTAAGTTTGTGCCAGTTACACTGAGCAGCCTAGAAAATGCTATTAGTTGAGATTATAGGTACAGCTGAGTAAATAGCAGAGGGATTAAATTGTTTGAGAGCCAGTACACAGATTACCATATTCATTATGCTGCCTGTGTCATCAAAGTATACAAACATGACACAACACATGACACAAAAAAGGAACATTGTGTGTTATATGTAGCATATGTTTTCAAATACATTTCTATATGTTATCTTAAGTGGCTAAATAAATACTTAGTTAAGACCTCTGTGTGTGAGACTATTTGTGCACATGGTCTCACCTGTAACCATGACAGTGCGGATGTGTGCACGGTGGAGTTCCTGTAGCACTGCTGGGGTTTCTGCCTTCAGTTTGTTCTGCATGATGATCAGACCAAGGAACTCCATGTTTGCCTCGATATGATCCCTAATTCAAAGAAAACATGCACACATTTGTACTTATGTACCAAAACACCTCAAACACAAGAGGAAGTAAATTACTTTTGTTTTTAACATTTCATTTTTTTGTTACGTGTTTTATGTCTATGTATTTCAAACATAAAATAGCAATCTTAGGCATGAAATCATCTGGACGTGATTTAAAATGGAGCTCGAAAGCATCAGTGAACTAAAATCTACCTGCTGATGTTCTGAACTTTGTGCCAGGTGAGTTTTGACTCAAGTCGACGGTGAGCGAGAGCTATGACCCTGAAACCCTGCTTGGTGTAGCTTTCCAAAACTTCTGCAAAGCTTTCCGGCACTGCAACAAGACAGAGAGACATTAAAAAAAAAAGAAGACAGCAGGCATATAGACGTACTCCTAAATTTCTTTCCACATGTATGGACCGATAATACATCCGCCACTGACTGTGCATCCCTAATGATAATATTACTTAATATTCTAGTGCTGTTCACCACCATAGCAGTGACAGTAATTAGGTGCCTCACCTGTCTCCTTCTTGCAGAGACTAGCCACCACCTCTGGTGCTCCCTTCATGTAGGCATCCATACGTTTCTCCCCCAAGAGACGAGCCACCACACTCATCCTCTGGAGTGCCGAGGAAAAAGGAAACTGGCGCACGATACCGATCTCATATGCTGACTGCACATGTAGACAGACACAAAAACAGAAAACAATCCTGATCAGCCAAGCCATGTTTTCTTTTATATACAAGGCGAGGATTAAAATTAAACAATTACTTTTTTAGGGTATTTAATTAATTAATTAATTGATATTTAATTTAAATGCTTTGTTTGTTAAAATTATGACACCAGCCAATGATCAACTTTATAGCACACAGTTATTTTTGTCAGCTTATCAAAATAATATCTAAAATCCTGATCTTAAAATGAAATTTAAATTACGTAACCAACATCAGTAATTGCAGGCAACTGTTTATTTTTACTGCTCTTGAAAATCTGAACTCCTCATTCAAAGGTGACAAGGGGAAATTGTTGAGTGCACTTTGTAAAAAGTAAGCAGGCCACTTACTGAGATCTCATACAGTTCCTAGAATGAAAAAAGAGAAGAGTTGGATCAGCAAGTGATAAAACAAAGAGACAATCACTAAGAGTAATAATAATGTTGTTGTGCTGTGACGGTAGTGTTAACTGGTTTGTTACACTCAGGCACAAGAATGTACTGGCTTTAATTGCAGCAAATATACTGCACATTTAACCAAATTTAAGTGATAAGATAGATTCATATGATTTTAGACTCGATTTAGAGGTTTTGTAGTTAACAGCTGGGTTCTCTTCATACCATGTCCTGCTCTGGTGATGCAGCGGGCTCTGGGGGCAACAGCTGTTTTGGGGGTCGAACCACAGTGGGCATGATACGGTTGTGGAGAGAAGTTTCCTCCTCAGTTGCCTCCTCCAGGATCTGGACAAACACACATTTGGAGAGAAAATAAAGATGTGAAAATTGTTAATGCAACAGAAAGAAATATTAGGAAAGTGTAACCATATTTGACACCACTAACATATTCAAGGTTCCCTCTTTCTCTTTCTGTCACATTTTCATAGCTTACACATGACTATTTTTCTCCATACACTTTTTTAAAGAGTAGTTTGACTAATTTTCTTCACTATACTACCAACATTATTCTTTTGTATAGACACAGGAGAACTCACCCAGCCTGTGGCCTCAAACATTTTGAGGTCCAGCGGGTCTCCAGACAGCTGGCCCTCTATTTTAGTAAGAGAGTGGCAGGTGGCCATACAAGCCACAAAGTGGGACTTGACAAGATTTTCCTTGTAAGCATTTTCCTCTGACAGGTGGAAACTGGAGAAGCATGAGAAGGAGGAGGAGAAGAGAGTAAAAGTTTTACTCAGAGGTGCAAGAAAACCCGGTGACTTGGTTGGATGACCGACATGACATGTATAAAAAACATTTGACATTTATACCACCACAGATATAATATAATTACAATGATTATTCATCTAATACTTATATAATTCTCTCTGAATGTAGATTTGTAGAATGACACATTTTTTAGGTTTGTTCTTGTAGTATCTATATAATTTCACTTGAGGTGATGCAATCATCTAAGTGCTCTGTGAAACCTTTTTTAAAAACAGTTAAATATATACCAGATCCTTTGCAACAGGTTGTCAAAAGCAAAATCAGCTCACCAGGAGCAAATCTATCAAATTATCATTTGAAATATCTAAGATGAAATGCATTGAAAGTGTTAGTTCTTCATTTGTTTTGTACAAACCAACTTACCTGCCATTCTCAACTCTCTGGACACCCCATAGATCTAATCCATCCTCTGTCAGAGTTCCAGTCTGCAAGTGGAAAAAAAAAGTTAACTGAGTTTGACTAAATCAAATAAATGGCACCTACCAAACATAAATATCATAAATCCATCTGCACAAACAGACGGGAGTTGATACAAAATTTAAAACGGCAGATAACTTTTCTATCCTATTACAATCGCAAATGTTCTTGCTTCCAGACAGTGGAGTCGTTCACTGAAATATTTCTTCTTCAGTGATGTGTACATGTAAGAGTAAGTTCTGACTACTTGAAGAGCAAGAGCAACCATGTGTACTTACCTTGTCAAAGCAGACCAGATTGATTTGTCCACAGATATTGATCCTCTGTGGGCTGATGCAAAAAATACCAATCTGTTTGAGGCGTCGCTGGGCATATACAATACCAGCTGTCATAGCAGCTGGTAGCGCTGGTGGCACAGTGATGGTGATGATGTCCAGGGACTCAATAATGATGGTCTTAGCTGGCACCTAGGGCAGGCAGAGAGTGGGGGAAAACAACATTTGCTTGTTTGTTGTTGATTACCACCTCTTCAGATATAAATCAGCACTGATAAAACTGGTAGGACTATATAGTTAACTAACATGTATGTGGCATTTCCCAACATACGCTGTCGAGTCTCTTTCAAACTAAACAGTGCAGTACAGAAAAGTCTCTCTTGAGTACGTTTCTGCTCTGACTGTTGTTAACAACAAATCCAAAGCAAAGACCCAAAATGGTTCATCCTCTGAGCCTAATCCTAAAACGACCCTATAATAGCAACAACTGTAACTAAGATGGGAAACTGTTACAAACTGTTCATGTCCTCATGCTGTTTGTTGTTGGAAAAGCTTTTGCTCAATGTTGCAGGTGTAGGAGGCGCTAAAACACTAGACTAATCAGATGACAAAAAAGAGAACTCCAGTGGGATGCTCTTTTAAAAAGAAGACAAGTTGACTGAGCCTGATTTGGGATTATTTTGCCCCCTACTGGGCAAAAATCTCTTCAGTTTCAGACTTTAGCCACAGACCAACAGTGTGAAAAGTGTAATTGTGCCGAATACCTTACAGTATGCTGTGTGCAACTATAGCAGAACATTGATGAAAAAGACCTTCCTTGGATAAATGTTTAACAAATGTTTACACTGACTGCTGTGGTATAAACCAATACACCACGTTGTACATTCATTTTTATTTATTTTATTTTTATTTTATTTTTTATGACTACATCAGCCCATCACCTCCAACATTACCTTATTCATGATGCTCAGGACGATGGAGTAGACAAAGCCAATTCCAGCCACAGCCACCAGACACAACAGGAAGAGGTAGGCATCGCGGTACAGCTTAAAGTCGGTGGGTTTTGGATAAAGGATGGAGCGCACCAGCTGGCCTTTGGCTGTGCTGAAACCTGGGTGAACACGTTGTTATGAGAAGGTAAGGGTGAAATGTTTTACAGAATTTATACTCTTTTCATACAGGGGCTCAGGTGTATGAACAAGGAACAAACTGCAACTTAAGTCTTCTAAGAATGGCTCAAAAGTGGATTTAACACAGTTAAATGCACAGTGGAGCATGTAATATTCTGGAGCTGCACTGCTTCTGTAAAGAACAGCAGTAATAACAGTGAGTTTTGTCTTTTTACTGTCAGCCTGAAACAAAACCTTGATTTCAGTCAACTTAGTACAACACACTCTGAAGATACATTCCTGTAAAGTAAGCCATGTCTCTGAGTAAATCCTAAATATATACAATCACCTATCTATATGCAACTCACCGTTTAAGTTACAAAGTTATAAGGGATACAGGAAACTGATATCAATGTAGAGATCATCCAAACATGAACACTTGTAAATACATATCCACGCACACACACACGCCCCTGTACCTGTCCGGACCACCACAGCCTTGACCAGTTCGCCTGTGTAGAATCGGGTCTGGATGACGTTGGTGCCACAGAAGAGGGTGTGTCTCTTATGCTCTTCTGTGTTATAGGCACTCTCAGCCTCCTCCCTCCTCTCTCCTGGCAATGGGTTTGGGAGGTTGGTCTTTGTCACAGGAACACTCTCACCTGGTGGAGGAGGTGAGTGAAGACTGACATTAGAATTGGCTTTATTGGTTTACTGGAGATTTATGGGAAAAGCATTTTCCTGTTTGGAGTCTCTTGAGGTTGGTTATTTAATCAACAGGTAAGTTTATGACGAGGTATCAGACTTGACTTATCAGACTTATCAGATTGACGGCTCTGACCTGTAAGCATGCTCTCATTGACGATGCAGGTGCCACTGACCAGCACAGCGTCACATGGCATGATGGTCCCGTTGCTGGGGATGACCATCACGTCACCGGGCACCAGATCAGTCGACAAAATCTCTTCGATTTCTGCCAGGAAGGAGGGGGAAAGGTAAACATGTGCATTAAATACATACAGGGGGAGAAAAAAGTGTGGGTAACAATATGGAAGAAAACGATGGGTAAAAAGAAAGGTGAAAAGTGTGCAAAGGAGCCAGCAGGAGCAGATGGTGGATGGGGAGGGGTGGGGTTTGAGGAAGGAGATATTCTGTGTGTCAGAACCCAAGAGTCTTGTTCAGCACATCTCCCATTACTCACGCCTCTCTGGGCAGCAAGAAAAAACAGCTGAGGCATCACAAGCAGAGGCCAGTGCAGGAGATGGATGCATAAACAAAAAAATATAAGCAGCGCAAAAACCTGATTGGCAATTTTTTTAATTTGAAATAATTAATTTGAATCGGCTGATAAGATGGCTGACGAGACTGTTGGTGCCTATGTATGACCTCTGCATTAACAATCACCTACTTTCGAAGGCATGCTGACATATGCAGAAAATAAAAGCATGTGCAAACCCATTGAAAAAAAACTATTTAAATGTACACACAGCCTACACCCACTGACATACACACTCTCTGTCTCCCTCTCTTTAAGTCTGCACTGTCCTGCCACTGGGAGGACAGCCAAGGCAGGGCGACTCTGTAATTGAGCCTGGCCCAGCACAGAGGCAGAAAAATGTCTACTGACAGGTTTGGTTTGGAAAGCTCTCTTCAGAGAAGCATGAAACTGAGCAAAATAATACATGCAGTGTGCTACTGTTAAAAGGCCCTACAGAGGCCATCTGCTATAAAGGGAAAAAAAGAAGAAAAATCACAAAAACAAAAGAAAATTGACAAACCATTGTTGGCTCGGCATACAGACACACGGACAATACTGTGAGCTGCCACCATATCGTGAAGCATGACGTATTGCTGAAAAAAAAAAGAAAGAAATAACACAGGTGGAAAACTTCAGACAGTTTCTTGATTCTGATGACTGTGTGTGACTGCGGGGGTGTTTTTGTCTGGGTTTTTTTTTTATTATTATTTGAAGCGAGGGGCAGCAGACCGTGTTCAGATGAGCTTTAAAGCTATCCTGAAAACCCTGGATTAAAATACGACTGGGGCAGCGAGTATGTCTGTCTATTGCTCTGAAAGCCCAAGCACTGGGTCTGAACCAGATACGTTACAAGCCCTCATCAAGGTTGGTGTGAAGTTTCAGCAGCGTGTCCATGTAATGGAGGGAATAGATTCATGTCATACGGTAGAATGACACTTATGTGGAAGTCCATCTGAGATCAAACTGAGATATAGTTACAGAACAGAGCCAAATATATGACAAACGGTCTTCCTGTTGTGCTGCTTGAGCAGTTCTGCTGTCACATCTGTTGTAAACATTAGTGACCATATTCTAGTATTAATGCTGTGGAAGTTAAGATGTTGAGTAATGTTCTAACACGGTCATCTGGTTTGACAGTTCTAATTAAGTGATGGATAAAAACCAACTGGGAATCCATGTTCACATTTAATGTTAGCTCCATGACAGCCTAAAGGTAAACGGTGTGAGGATAAAAGTCACAGGTTCTGGTTGTGCAGGAAGGCCGAATTAAAACGTAAAAGATGAAGTATTTACATGTTGTCTCATTGATGACTTAACAGCTGCTTTACTGATAGTTTTTAAACACAATATTTCTTTATCTAACTTTTGACCTAATGTAAAGTAAGCAATTTTCAAGATAGCCTGTGATGGCAAAATGTGTTAGTCAGGCTAAAATTAACAGTCACACAGAGTGTAATACGAGGGACAAATAGTTGAACTGGATAAATGGCTCTTGATTAACTGAACATCCTGTGGAGCTCACCTTTTTGATGGTGTACAGAGAGGTAGCTATGGATATGACCGACATGAAAACAATGGCCACAGCATAGTAGTAATACTCATCGGCACTCCACAGGATCACACTGAAGAGCTGGAAGATGTAGAAAGGGTTGAGGACCTGCGAGAGGAGAGAGAGAGAGATGGAGAGAGACAGAGAGAGGCTGGTATGACAAATGCAGTGGTGTGATCACAACGCGTGTTTAGGACATAAAGAAATGCGATATTACAAGTAAAATAAAGACTGCTGATGAGTCTGTGTGGGATGTGATACACACAGCCACTGGGTTATAATTGGTGACCTACATCACAGTGTTGGTCTGCAGGGGGCATTGCTGTGGTATTTACCCTGCTACAGGTCCCACCTTGTTTAAGTAACGCAAGAAGATATCAGAAATGGTTTCTTTTAAGAAGTATGCATATAACTGGAAATGACTATGTATATCTACTAGTTTGGAGTACCACTTAGATCAAATTGACAATGCACCTAATAAAAGAGGATAAAGTAATCTAAGTACAGAGGAACAGGTGTCATGGAAGTAATGGCAACCTAAATAAACGTTTTCTTTGTTTTTTAAAATGTGTATTTCTACAGCACACACTTGGTTTCATATGATTGCTTCTGCAGTAATTGAACTGAAACAAAACTCGTAACAAGTATTTTACTGTCTCGGCACCCGCTAGGCACCCGGCCTCTGAAAGTAGGGCAGTAACTAAAGATTGTGTTGATTATCTAATGATATTAAGCTGATCTAATCTATTATCCAATGCTTATTTTCTCCATGAATTGATTGATCGCTCGGTGCATAAAATGTAGGAAACCATGAAAATTTCCATTATATTTTTCAAAAGGCCAAGACAATGTGTAATTACTTGTTTTGTCCAACCAAGATGTCATAATCCAAAAGACATTGCATTTAGTACTAAAGATTTATTTGGGAAGATCAGATCATAGATTTCTTGGGATGTATTAATTTAAATGACATAACTAATTATTTAACTATCTATGACTGTTTTGGTCAAGTAAGCAAATGATTGATGAATCTTTTCAGTGCTACTTGAAGGCACAAAATGCAACATGCAACAGTGTAACAAAAACCAAATGAGAGACATTAATTTAATGCTCTTATAATGTATTTACTAATTACTGGCTTAAGAAGCTGTCAAATGTGAAAAATATCCCAATAAAAAAAGAGGAATCAGTCAAGGAAAATACAAACTCCTGATTTAAAGAAAATGCTGCCTCTGTAAACACGGGGGTCCCACCTCTTTGATAAGCAGCTTGAAAACAGAAGGCACTTTCACTGCAATTTCATTCACTCCGAAGAACAGTCTCCTGACAAGAGGTGAAAGAGACAATCATGAGCCAAGTGCTGTGAACAACACACACACACGTTCTTATTCTAAACAATATTTACCAGATGATATCTTAGATTAGCTCTTCTGCTTTTGTTGAAAGGCTTTTAATCACTGGAATAATCTGGGCTCTTTACAGCACAAATTATCATTTCAGCATATCCACAGTCTTCCCCTGGCCACTCCTGTGGAATTCCTGCTGATTTGAATCAAAGATGATGGAAAAAATATCTTGCCAGGACAAAAGGGTTTATAAAGTGTAGCTACTGTAACTGTAGAATAATCTGAGCACCCTCCTCCTGTCTGGCAGTCTAAAGTTGTGCCACCTGAGACCAGTACCTGTACTCCTGCTGGTTCCTGGTCAGGCCTGCACTGTGCTCCGAGTGGAGGGTGGAGCAGCTGACCTGCAGATCCTCCAGGCCGCTGTAGGAAAAGTATGTAGGGCAAAGTAGGGGACAAAGGCGACACATTTAATTACGTACAACAGTCTAATGTTTAGTTGTGCTGTAAATGCAACAATTTGTTTTGCCCATTTTACTTTACAGCTCCTTCTCGGTTACAGATTTACTGATGTGTATTACCATACACATACAGCTAGATAAAAACCCTTAGATAACTGAGCTTACAGTAAGGGATGAATTTCCTGTTGGACCTTCAAATTGATATATATACACATACACATACACATACACACACATACACACACACATACACACACACATATACACACACATATACACACACATATACACACACATACATACACACACATACATACACAAACACGTCAAAAATCAAAGAATGCTTACTTTAAAACCTCAAAGTTCTGCTCGTCGTCGTTCCAATAATACTTTGTGCTATGGAAAGTAAAATAGCGAATCTGTGGGAAAGAGAATGGGGGAGGGGTGGAGGAAAGAAGCAAAGTTCTTTTAACTTCTTAATGTAACATGTTTGAAGATTTGCGAGAAATCACTATCATAATATGAATATGCTATACAATCACAAATGATTTAAACATTGGTACCCTCCTATCAGCTGTAGTAAACTGTCGATAGCTGGTTCCGTGTTTGGCAGGAGGCTTACAGTCAACATAGGTATATGTACAAAAAAGGTGTAATGTGGAAACAAGTGCATACCTGTGTGGGCTGGTATTCACCAAATATTCTGATGAGCTCCTGAGCGGGGTGGGGGGTGTGTCCGTTGGCCAGAGGGGGGGAGGCAGGGGAGGAGAAGGGGCAGGATGGAGAGGAAGGGGAGGAGGGGGAGGTGGTCTGGGTCTCCAGGCTGTGGAAGGGGCTGCTCCCCGGGGCCAACATCACTCGCACTCTGGCCAGGAACCAGCGCCGGAACTCATCCTAGTAAAACAAATACATACATAGATGTAGTGCTCCACGAGCTAATGCTATAACTTATTCTGCTTAATTTAGTATAGTTCTGTCAAGGCTGCATGTCCAAAAAACATTAAGTAGCCAGATATGCTTTGAACATGTATCTGCTTCGCGGCTGATATTTTCAGACCATGCTTTACCCCACCTAATCTTAACACTATTTTAGTGTTAAATGTAGCTAAAAGATGTAGCTAAAAGTTTACATTTGAAAAATTCATTCAACACCCTAAATCAGACATGGATTCACCCGCAGATGATGCACGGGACCAACACAGTGAGAAAGAAATGTAGACACTGATGGACAGAAAAGCAGAAACACACAGACACGTGAATGTTATGTTGGAGACATGGCAAATCATCTGTGCATTCCTGCTGGTGTGGGTGTCTGTAGGAAGCATTTGGCCTCAATGTATTTACTGTGCTATTACAATACATCAGTTGTATTCCCTCACAGTTTCAAAAGCACATGAGCTTGAGGTTTATATCTTTTGCATACACCCATATGGCCAAGCACTGCCTGACTGCCTCTGAATTACCCTAATTAAACCCCACTTAGTGTATCTGAGTCAAATGGCAAATGTTCGTGTCACCAGTTTGATTCTTAAAGTAAAAATGTAATTATGCTTGGCAAATATCAGATGGTGTACCATTTCGCAAGAATATCAAAAAAAAAGTCTGCAAATGAAGTTATATAAAATAAGTGCAATTTAATTACCACAGGCAACGGCTTAATCTATTGTTTTTTGAACTAGCAACAGTGAATAGTAAATCTTAATTGTACACCAGACCAAAACTTAAAGATATTCAATTTACTGTCAAAGAAAGGTAGAAAATCCTCATGTTTGAGCAGCTGGAAGTAGAGAATATTTGGCACTTTTGCTTGAAAAGAGACTGAAACAATCAATCAGTTGTCCAAGAAGTTGCCAAATGATTTTCTGTAATCGCCTAAATCGATTAATCCTTGCAACGTACCGTGGAGCGCAGCAATACCACTTCGGCGTCACGGGCTGTGGTACGGGTGCAGGTGGATTTGACGCACCACTCTGGCATCCAGTAGAGCAGCAGGAGGAGGAAGCCCCCTGTACACAGCACCCCAAGGCCCACCAGGGCCAGCCGCCAACGACACAGACGGTAGCCCTGCAGCTCCTAAAGGGCAGAAGGAGAAAAATGGGGAGATTTCTGATAAATCAGAGAGCACAAAATTCCACGCTGGCTCTGATGTACTGTAAAATGGCAAAATATGTATACCATCTCCTCCTCTTCCCCTTTGTTGAGGATCTTCAGGTCTTCCTTCTCCATGCTGTAGAACAGTAAGCCAAGCCCCTCCCTTAGTCACTGCAAACACAACAGACTAAATGTCAGGGTGAACAGCGTGGAGAAACATTTCAGCTCTATAACAGTTCAAAACAGTGCATCTACATCAGAGAATTGGACACCCCAGGCTGGGTCAAGAGATGCTTTCAAGGGATATGACGCAAATAAAGCACTATGAAAAAAAGTTTATCATAAACACATTCATCACATCTTCATTACTTTCCTCTATTTCTAATGATGCTACATAATCTTAAAAGAAGAAAGACCATCACTCATTCTTTTTTATCCTTTTAGTTTTTTACTTTCCGCTGTTAATCCTACATTTCCGTGGCAGCAAAACCACGTATAGACTACACATGACTTCATAGGTGGGGGTTATAAAGGTTGAGAAAGGATTACTGTGGAGCCTATTACCATTTAATCTTCTATTAAACTCTAGGGCTACAGTGGTGGGGCAGGGCCAAATGGGTGGCTTGGATGGCACTGGTAATCGTGGAAATCGGATTAACCAAAGCAACCTATCTAAAAGAAGTGGACAGATCTATGTGGTATAGAACTCGGAGCCTGCGAGTTTCTGAAATGTGTTTATTCCAGGATAAAGACCAATTTAAATTTCTCATCATTCATCATTACTCATCATTTCAACATTGAGAGACTTACATATCCTACAGGATATTTTAAAAGGCAAACATGAGCTGAATAAATTTTATAGCCTTTGCACACTGTTTTGTGAATAACAAGCTAATAATTAACAGAAAATGTCCAAGGACTTTTGAGACCTGCGCTGAGAAAATGTTCAAATGTTCAATAGCAAAGTCACTCCAATGAGCAACATGTGGAGCAGGAATTACAATGTTTTCAAGTAAAAACCTTTGGAAACCAATTTGAACTCTTCAACTTTCTGTGGGAAAAGAGCCATACCGAAGGAAGACATTACAGTCTATGGATACAAAGTGCAGGAAAGCTTATGCAGGTCAATAGTTCATAGGAGCACATTGGACACGCTCCTATCACAAGAATGCAGAGCACCTCCCAGACAGCTGCTTGACCTCACAACACCTGAGATTACCTCTTAAGAGTGTCATCGCACACACACACAGACACACACACACACTAACTGAGTCATCAGATACGGGTGTTACCCAATATCAAGCTCATCCTTATTTCCTCCTCTCAGTTGTCCCAGAGGACTGACCAGCTGCCAAGGAAGGCATGCTGTCACTTTGAGAGTGTGTGGGTGTGTGTATGTATGGGCGTGTGTGTGGGTGAGAATCCAGCACTGATAGAGAGAGGGGTGGGGGGGGCATCTAAATCAGAAAACGAGCAGGTCCTTGGAAATATCAGTAAGGCTGCAAACAATGTGTCTGTGTGGCAGATCCTGCAGGTTACTTTGATACTCAATACAGTGTATGAGCAACAAAATGGTAGAGAGAGAAACAGTGAAGCTGAAAGTCCATGGAGTCAGTAACTGAGTGTTATGAAAGCATTATTATGAGAGGCTAATTAGTCTACTGGCTTCAAGTTCTGAAGCTGGTTAATCAGTTAGTCAGTCAGATACACTCAGGATTTCACTGGGGCCTCTGGGAAAACTGGGAACACATAATCCTCCGGGGGGACACAAAACAAAAAGAGAATGTGCACACACGCACACACAAAGAAAAAATTAAAAAAATTAAAAATAAACACACACATACGAATGACCCAAACTCAGGAAGTGTTAGAGCACCCTAATCCCAGCTGAGACTGAGGAGAGGTGGCATGGTGTTTTCAGGGCACAGTGCCTATTGTGCCAGCCTGCTGCTGACCCCATCACCCTCGCCCTGTATCACTGCCCCCCACGCTCCGATTTTATCTGCCAGCTGCACCCGGGTGGACTTTTTCTCTGGCATACCGCGGGATATTTTGCTTAGGACCAAGCCCTTCCTAGTATTTTACAATAGCAGCCCCCTGGCCGGCGCTAGGCAGTGGGTGCAGTGCAACAAGAACATTCCCTCCCAAATCTCTGCTATGACTGGAAATGCCGACACCAGTGCATCATGGATACACAACACTGCTGTCCTGGCATGGTGACTCAAGTATAGCACACCAGTGAAATCAGCATAAAAAAAGTTAGTGGTTACTGTAACCAATGATCGTTACATAGTCTGTTATGTTGAAATCATCTGTTCAGATAACAATGGGTTTTAACCTCAGAAAACATGCAGGGCTCCATAATAACAGGCTCCAGACAGACAGGAGACCAAAGTTAAAACTTGGTAACCCTGTTTATGGCTCAAGAGCCAATACATTACATGTTAACTCAGGCTGGAGACAAATTAAGTTACACTTTCATTCAGGCAAACTTGTGCAAGAGTGAGGAAAGGAAACAGTCATATTATTCATATGCAAAAACAGGAGCAATGTAAAAATAAAAGAAAGAGTCAATCACAAACAAACAAACAAACCAAGTGTAAAGTCACTAAATTTGCAGTGCAATCAGCTCCATAGGATGTACAAATGGTTGTCTGGATGTTTCAAGGAGACTTTTGGTGGATGATGTGGTTAAAGATTGTTTAGACAGGACAGAAGATTTGTCTATACAGGAGATCAAAAACACTAGGAAAAGCACCAGATCACTGCAATTTATGTAAAAAAAAAATACATTTGCACTGAGATACCAGAAAAGCTGCTGAGAAATTTCATGGATGTCTCTAAGGGTAAGCTGTTACACATGTCCATTTCAACAAAGTGTGCAACTGGGTAAGAAACATTCACTTTTCTTCAGCAGAATAAGATAGATCAAAGTTTCTCAACGATTCTGCATGCTCTTACCTTGAGAGCCAGGGACACGACGCCCCAGGCGGTCCTCCTCCCCGCAATTAGCTTGCTCTCTCACCACACCAACCTGGAACCCTGAAAAACAAAGAAAATCCCAAACAATCCACATTACAAAACAGCCCTCCAAAACTACAGGTCTTTCCACTGAACTGACTGTGATCAATCGGAGCTTAACTGGGAGACAGACTTTCACAAAACAGTAACATATCCCAAGGGAAAAATCGTTAATGTGTACTGGGCTGGAGCAATACAAGGTAATTCGAAGGCACACACCAAGGTGTTCATTGGACATTTTTAGAGAAAATATACTCATCATGTCTGTACTTCGCAAGCACTGAAAACAGCCATTTCTTTAGTACGAATACAATATGATGGAACTTTGCTCTAGATCTCCCCTGAAAGACCAGCAATGGTGAACTGTTTGAAGTTCAGTGTAAAATAAACAAAACCTACAACAATCTGTCAGTACTGTGGAATATCCCACAGGGGCATATCAACGCCACAGTAACGCAGATTTTTGGACAAGACTTAGAGACACATTGTCCCTTCTCCACTAGCTCCTGTGGACTTCTGCTGTTGTGAATCCTGTCCCCACCCTGTTCATTTTACGCTTCATTTCCACTAATTATTTCCCACACTGGGTATTCCAGGTATCAACGTGATGAGCTAAGCTTTGAGCAAATAATCCTGACCTCATGCTGAAATGCCTGCAATATACAAAAGAACTATCAGGTGATTCCTCCTGACTCCCATCCACTCACAAGGCTTGTTGTGCCTTTCCCATCCGCATGCCAAATGGTATGATATATCTCCCCTTTTTGCCCCCCCGCTAGGAACAGTTGCGAAAACAACCATAACAACAGTTACATCTCCTGTTATGAACACGAGGATAACAGGAGAAACCACTGTATTTACTGGAGAATAGATGACCCTGGTTGGGCCTCCAAGAGTTAGCATGACTTCAGAGATATTTATAGACTCCTCCTGCCTAGCCTAAAGCCACATTGTTGTCTCTCATTTGATTAGTCTGCTATTGTATTAATAAGCACTGCTGGCTTGGGAGGAAAAAAAAAACAGGCAGCTGTTGATCTTTCTTCAAACTACAAGATTAAACATGACAATCATCACTGTTCCTGGAAAGCAAAAGTACAATGTTGGAGAAAAATCCACTTGGGGATTTGTGTGTCAAACAGCAACAGAGGCAGAAATGTGAACAGCTATTCAAAAGCAGCCGGTTCTATGATCAAATTTGGCTTTTACACAGCCAAATAGCACGTCTTATGAAGTGATTGCCTCTTGACACAATTAATTATTCATTTATTTTACAGTGAGCTCAACCTGCCATCAGCAATACGTTGATTAACGTTTGCAAATGTAGCGTTTACAAATTCAATGTGCCATATACAAAAGTAATGTTTGTACAACTGTGGGAGCAAAAGGCTACAACTAACATGTATGCTCTTCACTGTTCAATCTATTGCTTATTTTTTATGTTGGTCAGTACCTAATTTATACAATAAAAAGGTTAGAAACACGAACAAATCCCCAATATCTCCCAAGAGTATCTTCTTCAAATTGCTTGCTGTGTGTAAACATCAGTCTAAAAGCCAAAGATATGTAGTTCACCATCAAATAAGACACTGCAAAAATGTTAATATGTTTGAGAAGCTGAATGCAGAAAACGTTTCACAACTTTGTTTAAAAAACTATAAATGATGACATCTTAACTTTATGTTTCTCATCTTCTAACACAACCTCTGGTTTTGTCTATGATTATCAGCTGAAATTTATCTAAAAATAAAAATTTAAAAAACAACACCGTCGTGCATCACTGTGAGCAAACAGTAACATAAGCTTAGACTCACGCTTCATGTCCTGTGCACGTCTAGTATGAATATGGACAAAGACTTGATATCATCACTTTCTAATTATCATCTGCATACAACTGAACTGCCTTTTGAATGAGGCTGCAGCAGTTCAAACACTTTCCGTGAGAGCCTGAACATGAGCAAAGCAAAAATACACAAATAAATAACTAGACTAGACATATTCTCCTTTCGCTTTCTGCCCTGTTCTTCAACACACAGACAAAAAAGGAAAAAGTGAACAATGGGCCATGACCTAATGACAGAGGTCTATAATTCATGGAAGCATTTGGAGGAAAAAGTGTTTTGTTGCCATCATACTCTGCACTCAATGTGCTTTCTTTATCACTTCCCCTCCCACTCATTGGGTATTATAGCCAAGCTTTGTTCCCCCATCAGAGTCTAATCAAGCGTTTATCACTGTGGACACTGGCCTTACTAAAAATCTATGACCACCTGCCCTTCCTCTGCTGTCTGAGCAGACAAAAAGAGAGAGTCCACCATCTCTGATAAACTAATTAAGCTGACAAATACCCTAACAACTTGCCAAAGGAAGAAAACATAGCTTTCACAAACATTTGATATTATTTAACGATATAGTATGAATGTAACAAGGCAACAATCACAAAACCACTTCCACTTTAATACGTTTAGATAAAAAGCTAACAGGGCACATACGCAGTTAACTGTTCAGAGTTTACTGCTTCTTAAACTACAAATGTAGTTCCAGCTTACTTAACTATTTATCATCTGGTCAAACTCACCTTTTGATGCAGCAAACATCCACAATTCTGAAAAAAAATCCAGGGCATCGACCTCAAAATGCATGTACATGCAGGTTCTGTAAGTTTTAAAATGACGTACACACACTTTATATCATGGACATGTGAGGACTGTTGACATTAAAAGGTGACTTTGATCGATCTATGCAGAGTAAAAAAGGGAGTTAACCTGAATAAGATCAGGGAGTGAAGGAGGACAAAAAGAGATGTACAAGGACTGTGTGAAAGTTCCAATCGTGTGAAAGACCTATGAAAAGAAAAATGGGAGGGAAAAGGGCTGGGAAAAAAAAAAAAACAATAATCCTACAGATCAAAAGTGTGCTAAGTTTTAAGTCAGACCGCATGCTCTTGGATTAACGGTGGCACTGCTTGACAGTCTATAAAAAACTGCCACTGTGCAAGAGATCAAAACACGTTTTTTTCCTTCACTGAGCGGCTGATTGGTACATAACGGCCCTGGGTGAGAAATAAGATTTCTATGTGGATGTGACAGATTATTGCATTACTCAAAATGTCCTTATTTATGAGCAAGATTATCCCGTAATCCCTGTATTAGGGCAAACCAAGATGAAAGACATAAATCAGATAAATTTTATTACAATCATATACACAAGAAATAGGTGATGAAAACAAATATAATTCAAATACTTTTGTCACTGCCCAAGGCAAACACCCCAGAGATTGCTAATGTTCCCATCCAGCCTCATAAAGATTACATACAAATAGACACAAGCTAATAAAACAGAAGTATGCCTTTGTTGTAGTTTTTTTGTATGTTTCAAATGTCCACAGAAGGCAGGAGAGAGATCTTCAGTTGCTTCTTGCCACACAACATCCCATACAATTTTGCAACCTCCTAACAAACGACTGTGTGACCAAGCGGGGCTGCGTCACGGCTGTAAAATCAGATGGATTAGTGGTGCCAAAAGAAAACTGATGTTGTTACCCATCAATTATATCAGGTGTGCGTAATGCATTTAAAATTGGATGCTTCAATATCATCTAATCTCTTGAGCTGCCAACTTTTTATGGCGGGATCGGCCCAGAGCTCTCTGTCACAGATTGCCTCTGACAGCAATCCAACATGCTGAGTCGTCTGGACGACTGCTGAGAAGGGCGAGCTAGGGCCACCAGCATGGGACACACCACAAAAACTATGAATAATGGTCCTCTAGACATGCCCCAACAGCACCTGACAACGAAACACCAACATCCTAAAGGCTGCAGTGTGAAAGGACCCGCATACAGACTTGTAAGGGATTTTAAGTTTTATAGGGGCCCAGCTATACAAAGCCTTAGTAAACCTGATTTACACTATGACTTAAATCAGGAATGTTCGATCAGTGATGAGCTCAGTCCATCCGCGATGCCCAATATTCAACCAGTTGTACAACTCTCAGGTTTGCATTGCTGTGTTAAATTTCACAGTTGTTCCTGTTTTCATTTGAAGTGTTTCTTCTCACTTCCACTGATGCAGGCCGCTGGTTTGTCCTCGTCTTGTTGGAGGCTAACCGCTAGACCGGCACTAAAAAGATGTGTTTCTCCAACACACTGCTCTGGGGCTCCCACACCAAACAGTGTTTGGCTGCTGAGGGCACTTTTACCATGTCAGGATATTTCTCATCTACACTCTGAATCAACACTGGCAGGCCTTCCATCACAGCCTGCTGTCTTACAACTCACCTGTGAAAAGTCTTGAGGCACTGTCTCAAAGGCTCGAGGAATATTGGCGCCCCGCTCTCTAAACTGAGGCTGAACTGCTTCCAAATCTTTAGCCTGGACAAGATCTCAAGCCCTCCGAATAGTCAGAGGTGAAAAGGGCAAGTTTAATTCCTTGACTCCAGGAGCCAAGATGATCACAGATTTGTAACGAGGACAAGCTAAACTTTACCCTCAATGATACTCGCAGGACATGAGATTCAGGAAGAAAGCTTAGCTCATCGACAATGTTACGTGTACAGCAAAATTGAAGTATTAATACAGACGGTGAGTCTATGAAACCTGATCTTGGGCCCCACCAATGAAGAAAACCATGATGAACCACAAAAACACTCATGGACACAAATCCAAAACAGTCTCACTTATCTCTTAATTCCAACAAAAGAAGGAACCCTTCAAACCAAAAAGGCAGAGCTGCAATGATTAGTTATTGATTTATTGAAAGATTAGTCATTTTTCAAGCAAAAGCACAAAACATTGTCCTGTTCTCAAATGTGGGGATTTTCTCTGTTTTATACCACTGTAAACATAATATCTGTGAGTCCTGGATCATTAGTGAAACAAAACAAGCAGTTGAAGATGAAAGCTTGGACTGAGAAAGAGGGATGGGCCTTTTATAGACTGTGATCCACTTAAAGCAAATCATGTTAAGGCAAAAACTACAGCTCAAGGTAGAAAATGATCATATCATCTTTTTCTTCAAGTTCATCAATCCACACCGAGACATTTAGTCATGTCTCTTATCAATTATCAACATTTCTTCTACATAGAAAGTTTAGATGTTTTTCTTTTGCATGTGTAATGTGGCATGAAGCAATGGGCTCAAATTTACCTGTAATCTCATTACGTTGTGAAATATTCATTATTCATCGGGCCGCAGTTTGACTATGACAACAGATTAAAACAAAGTAAACAAAAGAAAACATTCAAATTAATTAACCAAAACCATTAAAACTCTTAACTGTTTCATGTTCATTTTTCTGTTTTATTCAGCTCTGTTACATTCCACTCTAGTTTTGAGATTCAGATTCAGTAGATGATCTTCTTACACACAATTGGTGAAATGTGAGGACTTGTTGACTCATTGGTTGGGCATCTCTCTGACCGCTGTGCAGACCTCTTGAGTTTATCACGAAAGTTGCAAAGTGATGTCTTCCCATGAATGACAAACAGACTGAGGATTCATCATTTAGGTATTTTTACTCAAGCAGTAGTTCCAGATTACTTACTTCGGTAACATGATGGTTAAATTACTAAATGATATATTGTGCCTGGACTGTTTACGCTTTTCTTCATACGGACTCAAGGAACAACAACCAAACGCTGTGTGTGTGTGTGGGGGGGGGGGGATATATCATTCCTTTCAGCTTAAAGGTCACATTCCCATTAAAGCCACACAAACTAATTATCTCCTAAGCCTGTGGCAGCATAAAAGACACAAATGCCAGCCGACTGTCCCTCTTAATATATAAACACAAAGAGAAGCAAAAAATGAACAGACGATGAATGTACATTGTCCACAAACTTGAAATTGATCAGGAAATTTTAAAATGGATTTGTGTTGGCTACAGAGAGCTCAGTTCACTTCAGATCCTTTGTTTAACGACACCTTTTGTAGTCCAGGTATGTCAGCCATGCTGCAGCACCAATAAATATATAGCAGCTAGCATTGACAGAGCGCAGTCACAAGCAACACTAGCACAGCCACTGATCAATCTCCACGAACTGATCTAAATTAACAACAAATAGAATACACGAGTGTTAAAGGGAATGATTCCCTTTGCTATGACACACTTAAATCATCCCATCTGTTTTTGGAAGTTACATGGACACCATCTGTGTGTAACCAAGGTGTGACACCTGTGTCATTTATCTGGCAAACTCCACATCATCAGGTTAGAACAACAAAGTCTGCAACAATGGAACTGAAAAGTATCAGTCAACCAAAGAGTACAAGAAAGGCACTGAATGTGCACCGAAGTAAAGTCAAGCCAGTATAGTCAAGTGGAAAGAAAAATGGAATATGGTGCAGATATTCAGCCAACAATGAGTGAGTGTGTAACGAGGCCGACAACAACTCTGAAGGATTGTGCGTTCAAACAGCTGTTACACTTGGTGCTTCACCAGTTCCACCTTGAGGGTACATTTTCAAAGAGAAAGGCACAAAACTGTGGCAGGACACTTGAAGTGTTAGAGTCCAGATGTGCAAAACTAAGATCCGTATAGAGAATTATGCTGCTGGCAGTTCTCGAAAAAATGACACCGTATTTAATTCAATGTTGAACAAGGCCCATTCGCTTATTTATTCATTTGTTTAAATGTGTTACTATGATAACGTCACTCTCTTCAATCGTATATTTAAAGGTGTATGTTGCGTTTTGTACATTTGTAAAGATGTTTTCCTAATAAGCAGTGGGCTAATTATTACCACTGACTGCTTACGTACAATCAAAATAGTGTGACATGAATATTTTTATCTTCAATTAACTTTATTAATTAGCACTCACTATGAGCATCAGATTATTGTAGCAGTTGGAAGAGAAGATGCAGGTTACTGTGAGCATAGCGGTCAGTCGGGAGGAAGACAGGACAAGCCACGACAACTTTTTCATACAGACGCAGTTTTGATACAACGCTGGGCACTAACTCACCACCTCTGGCTACTCTTTGACTTGATAAATGATGACAGCCATACCAGGCAGGTTTCATACAGTTTTATATTTCATTTTGGAGTCAGCTACATCACCTATACGTTGGTTGTTGAACACCATACTGTTTTCTTTTTCATGTCCCGTAAAAGTATGCCTCGATATTAACTGGATTGATTTTTTTTTTTTTATTAAATGAACTGTCAAAACAGCTGATAGCATCCAGTGCAATTTAGTGATGCAAAAACAATCAAACAAGCGGACAGCCTTTAAGTACATAATCAGCTGTATTAAAAAGGTAGTTACTGAAGCTGTGGGCTGCCTTAAAGGCTGTGTCGTGAAAGTTTCCCAGGCTTTTTGTGCTTTTACAGCCTGACCTATGCACAGCCCATCCAATGAGTCGCTGGAGACCAGAGCAGGCGGACAGGTGTTTGAGGTGAAGTGAGGCAAAGCTGACAGGAAAGGAGGCGCGCAGACCAAAAACGGGTTACACCCTCACCGGCGCTAACATTTATGACAACGAAATGACTGCCTTCAACACAAGGAAAGCGACCCAAAATGACTGTTAGCAACCAAACTGATGAGACAGTCTTCAGCCAATGAAGGAGACAAAACAAACACATCCACGGCGTGTGTTAATGGTGTGTCTCAGCTGTGACGGGGTGTGCGTTTTCAGTCGTTTTAACCTGATTTATGCTAAGTAACGTTGACCCCGTATGAATAAATATACATCCCCAGTTTATGACCGTGAATCGTGGCTAACGAGGAGCCGCAGGGGAAGACGGGGAGACGTTGCTGGCTAGCCGGCTAATGTTAGCAAATCTCCATTGTTGGCCGGCTCCCTTCTGTCCTCCGTGACTAACACCGTCCATGTGTCACCCCTGGTGCCCCCCCTGCTTTCGATATTCGGAAAGCACCGGAGCGGGACGGCGTTTCGATGGCAACCCCCGCCGCCCGTTACTAAAGCGGACGCACACGCGCGTCGGTCAGCCGCGCTAACGCTAGCCGCTAGGTAGCAACTGACACATGGGTGGCGGAGAAGATGATGACAGCGAGGAAAGCAACACACACACACACATACACACTCACACACACATAGACGGGGAGATTTGAAGGCAGCACACACTCACCCAGAACCACCTGGACACGCTGAAGATCACCTTCGAGTCATGGCGGGGGCGAGGGCAGCTGTTATCTGGAGGGACGCGTCGTCGGAGAGAGAGGAGGGCAAAGTTTGTCGGAGGTGGAGGTGGTGGTGGGGAGGGAAGTGAGGCTCCCCGTGTGTTGACAGCTCCGTGGGACAGACTGAGTACTACAGCAGCCTGAACCGGCCTCGACTGGCTGTGTGACGACGGGATGTGACGTGACGTGACGTGACGGGGGGGGGGCGTGCACGGCGGCGTCCACGCGCCAACCCCGGAGGAGCCGTTATTACGCCCGTGAGAGAAAAATAATGGTCATCGATAAATCACAGGCCCAATCGATGTCGCGGGTCCGCAACACGGCAACAACACGGGTGCATGGCGGAGAGAGAGAGAGAGAGGGGTCGTTCAGGATTCAGGGTCTTTGTTGTCATGTGCACAACAATTACACGGAGGCACATTGTCGATGGTCTAATTCTAAAAATGCTTTAAAAAATAAAAAAACATAATAATAATGATAAATAAAAAAATATGTCTGTGGGAAATCCCATGAGTAAAATTTCAGACATGTGATATCACATAAAAATAAACTCATAATACAATACATTATGCTATATAAGATAAAATTCATCCCACTGAACTTATACAATATCAGTTGAAAGTATTGTTGTATTGCACAGTATTGTATATTCTGTTGTATATGTATCTATTACATCTCTTCTAGTTGAATATTTTACATTTTCTTACTTGTAAATGTTTGATTTAAATTTTAGGTCCATGTTTATTACCCTATTAGTACTATATTGTACATTGAGTGTTTCTATTCCTGTTAATATTTTTTTACCATTGTTTGTAGGGAGAAAGACAAATAAGAATTTCATCGACAAAGACTGGGTGATGTTCATTGTTGTGCAATGATAGTTGAATCTTGTACACATGGAAATGTAACACTGTTGAGGCAGCGGTGCAGATTGAGGCAGTGAATGTTTTTCAGCAACAGCTGAGTTATGAATGACCACAACATGGGCAGGTGCTGGTGAAGTGTTCACTCCAGATTCAAGATTTATTTATTGCCATGAGCAGTGTCGGCAATGAAACTCCTAAAACCCAGGTTCCTCCCAGCAATGCTAAAAAAAGTAGTATATAGAATGTAAAAATGAGAAGTTAAGACATATAATATTGAATACATCATATATAACACAAATCCAAAATAAATAATAATTAATCAGAAACTATTTATTGAGGAAGTTGTGAAAATAAGGCCTGCTCACTGTCACGCGTCACTGCCATGAGTCAGTGTGATGCATGGACAAAAATAGTAACTTATTAGGAAGTTCTATATTTCCTCTTAGTCATTTGTGATTTTGCACTTGTTTCAAAGTTCTTCATAAGTTCGTCACTAATAACTGATTAAGAAAGCTATAATAAAAAAAGTCAATGGCCTGTTCGCTGTCACATGTTACTTCTGTGGCTGGTGGTGGAGAAGTGATCATTCACGATTAAAGATGTTTATTGTCATGTGCACAACAGTTACATGGAAACAGGTGTCAATTAAACTTTCAAATCTCTGGCTTGCCTCAACAACGATAAAAATATATATAAAAAGTAAAAGTAGGGGTTAAGACATGGGATATACAAATAAATATACCCCACTTGATAGATTTTGTTGACAGCTTATTAGGTAGATTTAGGAATTCAGAGTTGTTCACTTCCTGATTTATTCCACTCATCCTTTGCAACTTTTTAGTATTGTGTTACTCCTGAACACTCTGCCCCCTCCTCCACCTCTGGCCCTGCAAGGTGAACAAAATGTCCTGCAGGCTCAGATCGTCCTGCATCTTCCACCACGTCCTCTGCAGTGGAGCGATCTCTGACGCACGGGCCAAGAAAAACAGAAAGGCCCGTTCCCCACTGCTGCCTCAGATGTGCTAATCCGGGCTCTTCATCACCTCTGCAAACAGAATTCCACCTTTTTATATGGGACACACAGTTTGTTTTACTTTGTCTCAGAAGGGGCAGAGATGAGGCCCACAGATGGAGCAAAGCTAGCTCAGCATTCAGCATCAGACGATTTTAATGGAGTTCAAACGCATCTTTTTTTCCCCCCTCTCTCTCTCTCTCTAACGTTTACTGGCTCTGTCGGGAAACACAGATAAGAAACAGCAGCTTATGTTTTAGTCTGTTTCCAAGATGTCTGACTTCTCAGCTGCATATCTGAGGACATATATTTTGAAATGTGAGCTCCAGTTAAACTACAGCTACGTGTGTAATGATTAATCTTATTCAGCCTCTCAGGTGTCAGGCCTCTTTACCAAGCTATACACATGGGAAGTGTTCCTGCCTATCAGTAACATTAGACTGGCCTCAGCAACAGCCTCCTTTTGTGTTCATTACTCACATCCCAAATGTATTAAAGAAAGTTAAAGCACCATAAATATATATGAGACTCTGACCAAATATAAGATTTCAAATGTATTTCCAGTATTAGTTAGGCTGGACAATAACATTATCAGGATATTAATGAGGATATTAAGTGACATAATAAATATAAAAACATAAAATTATCAAACTATTTACTAAAACAGATAAATTATCTGCCGGCCATGTTGACAGGCCAAACAAGGTGTTGAGTTACATTAACTTCTACAACTGATATCAGCGACTGCCTTGTTCCTCTTCATTGGTTGTTTCCCAGTCATTTGTCTCGGACAGACATGTCACTTGAGGAAATGTAACAGGGAGGAGTAAAATGTGCTTCATAACTTCGCTCTAATCTGTGTATTGTTGCGTTATCAGGTTTTAGGAAGTCCCCTCATTTAAAAACACCCCGGTCTCCTGCTCCAGCATCATGGTCTAAACCACGGAGCGGGCAGATGGACAGAGGTTAGTGGGATGATGGAGAGGACGGAGGAGCCCTGGCCGTCTAGTCTGCTGCTTATCTGCTCCACCGGGCCTTTTCCCAGTCCAGCCCTGATAACCCGGGTCGACTAGCAAAATACAGGATATGACCTAATAACCTTGCAAAGGAGCAGGGGCGCAATATTGTTTTATTAGGGGAGGTCTTTTCTGTAAACCTTGCTTGTGAGTCTCAGGTCTCAGAGGGTTTTGGGGATGCAGTCAGGACAGTTTGGACAGTCGCTATAGCAGTTCCCTCTGTGCACTGGCAAACAACCTTATGTTAGAGACAAAACTGCAGCATAATTTTACCAACGCTGACTGGTCCAGGTGATGGGACAGCAGTATATTACACACAAACATGAATTAAATTGTAAAACAAGACAGATGACAGGTACGTATTTACACTTTTTATTACAGCTCAAATTAATGCACCAGTGTGTGTCACATAATTAATTGTGAGCCCCATTTCCTTTTCATTTAGCTAAACTGGAAGGAGAGACACTCCCACCGTCTTCAGTACCAGGCAGAGTTTTCTGTGGGAGTCCAGATATGGCACAGAGGCAGATGTTGAAGGGTTGCAATGGAGTTTCCTTCCCCTCCTGCCGTTTTGCTGTTGGTTTACTCCACTGGGCATTTGCCTCTTCAAAATCCCACTGGAAAACACAGACAGGTCAGGATTCATAAAACATATTGTTCTTAAAAAAGGTGATTTTAATTGTTCTATTGTTTGAAGCTGTTTTGCTAAATTGACTCATTCCTCATAGTGGTTGCAGCTTGCTCACGCCACATCAACTGTATCCAGGCTGCAAATACCATTCACCTATACTTATTTATCTTGCCTAATCCTTTCTGGAGCGCAGGAATATTTGTTACTGTTATTTAACTGGGGCCCTGATCCTTAGCCTACTTAGCACTGGTCATTTGTAATGTTAGTGTGATCCTGAAGTGAAACTAAACTCTGCTTTTTTATGACTCATGCTGTGTGAACGAATAAACTAAATGCCAAGAATTCAAGAGGTTCGGAAATGACTGCACACAGAGTTAAGTCCTGGCTGGCAGGCATCACAGAAGAGACCGTAAACATCTCCCAAAATAGCAGGGGGTAACTCTGGCCCCCTATAGACAAGGGAACCATTTTGCACTACTTCCTAGGCAGACAGGCCCAACCCAGTGCTGGTCTTTAATCAAAGATCCTTTACAGCAGAACAATTGGGCCACAAGGCAAATCTCAAACAATTCCACCCCTCGCTGTACCCCTCAGTCCCTCCTCCCCACCTCTACCTCCGCCTCACCCCTGTGAAGAATCGACACTCAGCATAAATATGCTCAGGGCACAATGGACGAGCTGCTGGCAGCCACGGGCTGCTCAGTTTCTGCAGGCAATGACATGTTGTGTGGTTTTTTACTGCGATGTCATGCAAAGCAGTCAAACCTCTAAGTCATAAATACATCTATAAATGCTGACTGGCACTGTGGTCCTCTCTGTCCTCAGCTTTTATGGCTGGGTAACCTCTAGGTTTAATGCAGTGGGAAAGTTTTGAAAACAGGTACAAAGAAAAAAATGTTTTCAATGAGCAGCCTTGAGCTCACCTGGAATTCTGTGTGATGGAGATTAAACATTAGACACTGTGCCAGCGGGTACGGAAACTGTCTTTCCATTAAATCACAAAGTAAACAGCTTCTGTTATTTCTAACTAGCAGGTGGGAAAAGTGCCAGAGAGGGAGGGGCGAGCCTGTGAATTTATCTGCCGTTGTCTTTTGTCTAGAAAAACTATAGACTGCAGACATGTTCAGTGCTGATCAGCAAAGATCAGCCGTTATTAGCAGGAGTTTAGAGATTTCTTACAGACTTGCAGACTAATCCATGCTGCCCCCAAAACAATGAATATTTGGCTGTGGTGTTTTGGGGCTAAGACACCAACCAATGGGAGTTGAGATTAACTTAAATTGAAGGAGGAGGAGTTTCCACATAACCAAACAACGCTGTGTGCTTTCTCACATACAACATGTGCGCACAGTACGTTTTGAATACCTTCTTGAAGTGCTCTTACTGCTAACGGCATTCACATCATTTGCTTTTTCCTGTTTGGTGAACAGCATCAGGCTACAATTGTTTGCGCGCACACCGTTTGCCTTTGTTTCTGATTAAATGACATCCTCCATAGCCTGTGAGTGCAGCACAGCGAGGGAGTTTCTCTTGTAGCTGTGAGTGTCAGGGCCTGAAATGGGAAAAAGCTTGTAATTTCAGTCTCCCTGCAAACACAAAACCATGCCTTTTAAAAAAGAGGGGAAATTATATAAATTTGAACTGTCTTCTAAAACAAGACTTGTTTTTCCTTTGTAGCCAGTATTTAACTTCTGGCACAATTGTACGTTGCCAAAAAGAAGCCACATTCCAGCTCACTTAGAACTGAACCCTGCTTCTCGTGCTACTCACACTTCCATACACTTTTACCCACAAACCGGCGCTCACAAGCACGCGGGGTCTCTCTGCAGAGGTTGACTCATCAGTCCTCCAAGAATATGCTGAGTCTTCTTACGAGAACCTCGGACGGCTGTCTGGCTTACTTCCCTAAGAGTGACATGTGAAAATCCCAAAGCTGCCCTGACCATTCCTCCTCCTAATGCTGGATTTTCATTTCTTGATAATAACTGCTAACTAGTATGTGAGGCATTTTTTCTCATCTAATCTCACGGGGCAGACATACAAACAGTTTCAACCATTTACGCTGACGACTTATTCAAGAAGCTGGAATGTAACTGAAACTTAAGTGTGTGCCTCCACAGCAACAACTTCCACAAAACACTCGGCAGGTGTGTGAGGCTTTCAATTTTACTTAAGTTGTTCACTTTCAGGGAAGCACAGCCTGTAGCTTTCTCTTTAGCTTCCACACATTTGTCCTTTAGTAAACCTGCTGTATTTTTATTTTGTTTTTTATTTGTATTAGATTTATTTGATATTTTGTATATATGGACCTGCACCAGATGCTCAGCGGTTGAATGTCATAACCATCTTGGTGGTATGGTGTTCTTTTTTCAATCGCTTTATCACTGTTACATTACCGTCTCGTCACTGTTTGACTGTTTGTTAATTATTGTATAGATTTTTGGGGATTTGCACTACTGTTATCCAGTCAACAAGTCAATATCTTACCATTAACTGCTTGCATTTCTGACATTGTGTACATTTGTTTTTGCATCTTACTGATAATCTTCTTACTCTTTTGGTCCTTTGTTTATGTTTACACCCTTTCCCTATTTGTATTGAAACTGTTGCACAATGGTTTCCCTAGAAATTAATGCGGTAATAGCTTATTTTATCTTATCTAATATAGTTAAAGCGGTAAATCCCATCAGCTAGTCAAACATTCATCATACAGCATCAGACCAGACTTTTACCCCTTCGTGAACTTCAGTGCCTGGCTGTGAATGGAAAGCCAGTTACATAAGCCCACATAAAAAGACGATAAATTGAACAGATTCAGGTCATCGCGTCAGTCCACACAAGGTGATATAACACAGGTTAACGGCAGTCAAACACCCTGCTTTATTCATTCACAGCAGTCACCACCCACTATGTCAACATGATGTCACCACCTAGTGGCAGACAATGAGAAGTACATGTCTTTTTTTTTCTATCTATCTATCTTTTTCTACAGATCACTGTTCAATACCATTTCAGTTTCAAATGCAAACAATTAAAAATGTATTTTATTATCATTTCAAATATGGTGATTATGGGAAGTTTATATACAAAAATTTAAATAAAAGAGAAGATTACTTCCATTTTTTTAAAAATCTACTTTCATATCCAACTCACCTCCAGATCAGAGCTCACAGGTGACGACTCACAGGACGTGTCTGAGGAGCAGAAACTGTCGACTCTGATCACTCGCACCGTCCTGTTGGGAGGTCCATCCTCCACCTCATCTTTGGACAAGGTCACCTCCTTCAGGCATATCTGGGAAAAAAAAAACCCAAAACATTTGTACATTCTGCTGAAGTAGTGACATCTGATTAAAGCAAATAAAATATGAAAATTTCACATCAAGACTGCACCACTGTTGTGAAAAGTATAAACCACTACAGAATCTCAAATTACTTTTCTTGTAGGTTGAACGCTGATGTCCAGGTAATGGCCCATCTCGGCCATCTTCTGGACTTTTGTCTTTGAAGAAAAAGTTGAGTGGTAACACATTAAAATCAAGACATTAGTGAAAAATTGTGGTGGCATTATTACTATGAAAATGATTCAGTCTTACAAATGAATGAGTGCATATTGACTTTTATGCACATTTAAGCTAAAAAATTCAGACATTGAGTGAGGTGGCAAAGCATTTAAAATGTTAATAGATTTAAATATATAAATATAAACAGTTAGTTACTTAATCATAAGTAATCATGTCTATGCACTAGATGACTTTTAGAGTTTAGTGAATCAAATAAGATTTAAAACATGAAATATGAAAACTAACTTTTGTTAGTCCTGAATTAACGTGTTGTTTTCTTTGTCTCTTCATGCCAGTGTTGTCTACAGTGGGGTTGCATGAGCCAACTAAAAGGCTCTCTGTATCTGGAGAAAAATGGGTAAGCTGCCATCCGGTTCTTCTTTTGCACCGATGGATGACTAGAATCTGAAAATGTTGGATTAAAGGTCAACAGATCACACTTTGGTACCAGTTACATGCATTTAAAACAACATGATAGATTGACATATTGATAGATCGATAGATCGATAGA
>JAOXYL010000105.1:12541902-12599170 GCA_028564955.1 Terapon puta
TATCTCTCAAGGCTACATCTTCTCCCAGTTTCCCAATCCCAGCTTTCTTGAGTCTGTAAACTAGTTCTACAAATCTTGAGATTGTAAGGCAGAATATAGCTCCTGTTTAATTAATCTCACTGCCCAATTTAACATAGGAACATGTTTATTAACCTCATGTCCTTGGCAAAGCAACAACAAAGTGACATTTTCCTAATGGAGTATGGCACAAATGAAAAATCACACTGACGGAAGCTCAACCTAAACCAATGTGTGTTGAAATAATTCAGTGTCAATTCAAACAGAGACGACAGTGTAGTTCTTCTCGACAATGTATTAAAGCCAGCCTGGTAACTATCCTCTTTGAGCAATTTTAACATGTTTAATATTAGCCAGTCACTTACCCAGGAGTCTCCCCTTCTGTTTCCTCGGCCCGCCTGGAGTCTCTCTTTAATCAAAGCTCGGCCCAGTCCGACTCCTCCGCCCGCCTTCTTCTTCCCCATGATAATCTCCGGTGTTGTCACCTCACACAACAATAATGTAGTTTAATTAATCTAAAAGAAAAACTGAGCGTCAGCGTCTAGTTACTGCGGCCCATGTGCACTGCGTTGTTGTCGTAAGAACCGGAAATGGAAAAAACCATTCAAGTCTCTCGTCGAGATCAACTCGATTTTAACTACTGGGAGATTTTGTTTTATTCAAGACATCACGAATACGTGTTTTATATCCGAATAATTCATCCCCCAAAACTCCACACGGAAATTTGCTTTATTATTATCAGTTATAACTGATGAACCGATGGTACAGTCCACTTGTCTGTCCAGATATCAAATGTGTCCTGAAAGAAAATGAGACGGTACCAAAGTTAGTTCCTACTGTCGAGCGGTAATCAGTTTTTTAATCAAACAAGCTTAAGCACAGTCTAAATAAATGTAATGTAAAGTATAATGTGATCCAGAAATCGATCATTAATGTTGCGCAAAATAACAAATAAATCCTCTTTCATCTATACACATATACTTCTGATATGAACCAGGAGATGGCAGCATAGAACAGCAGTGACTCTTCCTCCTTACATGAACTGATACCATGAACTGACTGACACAGTAAAGTATCCGGTACGTCACATTATACCTTTACAGTTCTCAGCTACACGTGAGATCAGTGCATTTTATTGTGATGAAATTGATTTCTTTATGGTTAACCTCGACTGTGTTTGTTTCATCTCAGAATGAGAAACCCACTTCAGATACAAAGTTAATATTTTTATTAAATACCTTAAAAGATAAATGATTTATATATATCTATTTCAGTATGAAATTCATTGAAATTCAGAAACATACACACCTTTATTTTTGTGTATTTTTTAATGTAATTTCACTTTAAAATTGGCGCTTTCTTCATACTGATTTCCATCTCTTAATGCAATATCATCACTATAATTGTTCCAAAGGAGTTTAGAGGTGTTTTGGAGTGGAGATCATTAACATAAAGCTCTGTGTTTGTAACATTACGCTGTAGCCATGTGGAAACATTAGGCAGACTTTTCGTGTCAGCTTTCACAGAGTAAGTACAGAGCAGCACGTCTGGCCTCATTTGGTTCAGCCCCCCCCCTACAGTCGCACTCAAGTGGTTTCTCCCTGTATATATTCGGCGCGTCTCGGCTCACTTCAGTAGACTCTAGTCTGCCGCGCACCGAGAGAGGACGACAGGCAACACGATGGACAAGAGCACCTTAGAGGACGGACAGATGAAGTACGGTGTCTCTGCGTTCACTTCCCCTAGAGTAGCTCACAAATGACCTGACAGGACGACAAGCACCCCCCCCTAGGACTTAGCAGTAACACAAAGTTTATTCTTCTTTCTCTCTCAGTAGACTTTGTTGCTGACAGCGATAAAATGCTGCCCTGGAAGAAGAATAAGTTCGACCTGATCGAGGAAGACAAGCAGTCCAAGCAGAAGGGCTATGCGGTGAGCCTCAACTACTCCGCGCTCACCTCCTTCGCCAAGTCGTGCCCCGAGAGCGCGCTCAACAGGGTGGGCAGCATGTTCAAGTCCAAGAGGAAAAAGGTGAAGATCACCAGCGAGGACCCCACGTACACGGTGCTCTACCTGGGCAACGCCACCACCATCCAGTCCAAGGGGGACGGCTGCACGGACGTGGCCGTGAGCAAGATCTGGGGCAAGAGCGAGATGGGCAAGAACGGCACCAAGATGCGCCTGACCATCAGCTCGCAGGGCATCCGCATGGTGCATGTGGACGACAAGGCCAGGAGGCCGGGACACCTGTACCTGCTGCACCGGATAACCTACTGCGTCGCGGACCCGAGGCTGCCCAAGATTTTCGCCTGGATTTACAGGCACGAGATGAAGCACAAGGCCGTGATGCTGCGCTGCCACGCGGTGCTGGTGTCCAAGCCGGAGAAGGCGAAGGCCATGGCGCTGCTGCTGTACCAAACCTCCGCCACGGCCCTGGCAGAGTTCAAGAGGCTAAAGCGGCGGGACGACGCCAGGCACCAGCAGCAGCAGCTCATAGGGGAGCAGACCATCCCTCTGGTGCCCCTCAGGAAGCTGCTGAACGGACAGTGTTACTACAAACCCCCGGTGGAGCGCAGCCGGAGCGCGCCCAAGCTGGGCTCCATCACGGAGGACTTGGTCGGGGAGGAGGAGGAGGAGAAAGCCATGCACTTTGAGTGTGAGGACATCCTGGACACGGACGATGACTGCGTGGCCAATGGCAAGCAGGAGTTGACTCAGATTATTAATGACTTGGGGGAGATGAGCATAGGGAACGACGTGCAGACGCTGAAAGCTGATCTCAGAGTGACCAGGCTGCTCTCCGGGGAGAGCACGGGGAGCGAGTCCTCCATAGAGAGCAACCAGGAGCCCCCTCCGCTCACTAATGGGTTCGAGGAGGTAAAGGTGCAGGAAATTGCCTGAATAATTTCATGCATTTTCTGGGCGCCTCTGACGCATCTGTTTTGTTTGGCCACGGCGTCTCCGCAAGAAACATTTCCTCTGTCGTCAGCCTGGTGTCGGACAGTGTCTGTCTAATCTGTGCCTCCACGACTAATTGAGATGATCCAGAGAAGATCCGATAAGGTTCTTGGACAATTACCGCACATGGACACGCAGTTAGGCTGCTGAATGATATCTTAAGATTGTGTAAACACGGGGAGGGGGGGGGGGGAGAAAAAAAACGGAAAAAACAAGTGCATGCCCAAGTGAGAGATGACTGGTTGAACCGACAAAATCCCAGTGCGCCTTAGGACGCACGGCACTAAATCCATCTCTTTTATTTAAGAGGATTTGTTGTAGCCTCAAGCTTGTTTAGCTTGGTTTTCGTTCTCTCTTGAAAATGGCATTTTTCAGTTGAAAAATGTTCACCACGATCCAAAAAAACACTCCGCTTTTGAAGCAGGTTTTGTTTTGTTTTCCCTCAGTGGTTTCAGTGGGTCTAAACAGGCGCCCATCACTTTCCTGTCAGGGCGCTTTCATTTTATTTTGTTTTGCACTGTTGTAGACTTTATTCAAGTATTATGTTGACTACATGTACATAATGTTTGTCGGTATGTTGTCTGAAACATAAGTGTCCTATCTTTGCTGTGCAAAAGGAAAAACACCTTTATGTATTATGCTGTAAAGTAAGATGTTTTAAGTATAAATATGTTATTTTTTAAAGAATGGGGGGAAAAATGTGGTTTGTTATGTGAACCTCATAGAATTATCAATAAAAAAGAGAAAATGAAATATACAGTCGTTGAAGGTTTTTGTGTAGGTTTGTGCTGGAAAACAAAGTAGGCCATGTCTTCCTTCAGTGCTCTTTAACGTAACCGGGGATTTACCTTGAGAGCCTCTCACATTGAGGTCAGATTTGCCCTGCTGAATAAAAATCATATAGAGACAGGGAAGCGAAACAGGGCATTTCTCAGCTGTGTAGTTCAATATAATCATCACTGGAGCGTCTGTGTTGTTGGGTATATATATAGATTTCATTATAGTCTTGGCTGGATTTTTTTTTTTTGTCTTGCTTTTTTTTTTTTTAGCCAAATTGTTTCCAGGGAACAGGCTGCAGAAGTTATTGAGTTAAGTCACTGAAAGCTCATTCATTCTGCCTGGCCTCAGGGAAGCCAGGCCACACAGGAGGACGTCACCACAAGCACAAGCAGTTAGAACATCACATGGGTGCTTTTAATGACAGGGCAGCAGGAGCGCCGGGGGGCTTTTAACACCACACTGACTGCTTTTCATTTGCCGTCACTGTTATTAGTCTGCCCTCCTTTTTTGCGAGACACTTCAGAGAATCTCTCAGGTGTCAAAACAAGTGCTGTTAGTAGTGCTGTGTGTATGGATTCGCACGGCAGAGCTGGCAGGTGTATTTCATTCACAGCTGCACCACTCTCAGAGCAGATTTGCAGTTGGACCTGCCCAAAATATCAGCTAATAAACAGAAGTGAAACTGACGAAAGATTAGATTGCTTCTTCCCGTCAAATGTCAGTTCAACATCTGATACCTCAAAGGGCAGAACTGCCTGACATACTGGCACACGTGACCAGCGGTCAGTGAGGGAAATGTCTGAGTGGCAGTGACGCCGCTTCCCCTGCTGCTCTAAATGTGGAGGACCTGCCACTGCTGCTGTCACTTCCCTTTCACACAGCAGGCCTACGCACATGCCACACACTTCCCGCCACTCATTTGGCTGAGGTTGGCCCAGCAGAATCAACGGGAACACTCAGATATCGATGCATGCAAGCTGTTGGTGTGTGTGTGTCTGGCCGGGGGCCGACACCTCCAGAGTCCCCAGCATGCAGGGATGCTCCCCCCGTCACCGATGCAGCACACTACCATGGCTGAATAAGACACGTGAAGGGAGAAAACAGACCTGCTGCTACCCAGAGGAGGTGGGTTTGGGTATTGTTATCTGGACAGACTGTGATTCACCAGCTGACACAATCCTGTTGGCCACGCTCAGGGTTTCGTTGAAAATAAAAACAGAAAACAAAAAAACACTGTGGATTCAGAATGAGATCCAGAGACAGAGCGTTCATGTATTTTAGCCAGTGGTTGGGGGAGTCCTATAAAAAGCTTCACAGCGCCTCATTATGAATTGATGTGCTTTCAGTAGCAACACACACACACACACATTGACACATACACATGTGCTCTGAATCGAGACCATGTCGTGCCTGCAAGTCAAAAGAGCAACAGGGTGCAGAAACCCACACGGTTAGTTCTCTTCCTCTTGTGGTGCCCTGTCTGCTGCAGCAGCTGCCGCCGCCCAGAAGTCACCCGCGTGCTGAAGCATGACATCATCAGCATGTGCCTGGCTTAATGTAATTAGTGGACAGCCAGTGCTCGCCACCACATAAAGGCAGAGCAACAGGCAGTTTTCTTTCACTGTTGCAGCTTTTTTTTTTTTACAGTCACTGACACATCTACAGTTAAATATTTCTCCTTGACCTACATTCTCATCCAGCCTCTCCTGTCCCATGTCTGCAAAAGGAATCGAGATCTCGCAATCCTCCGGAGTTACCTGGATATCAGCCACTTGTGCTCACAAAATTAGAAGTTCGAAAGTGTTTGCTGACAACAGGTGCTTGTAGAACGTGATTCAAGCTGCCAAGGGCGAGAGAGCGGGAGAGCTCCTGTATGAAAAGAGAGATAAAGATGCTTTTTTTGATATTCACACATCGCTCTCGCTTTTCTCTTGAAGAAATGCTCAGCTGTTTGCTTTACCTGCTGCCAGGTATGTGTGAGTCAGAGGGAAAAGAACTGCACATTCAACCTGAAAATGGTTGTCTATAGTGAGTGAAGTTTAAAGAGCATAAAGGTAATAAACTATGTGAATTTTTTTTTTATCTAAATGCTTTTAAAGGCTTGAGCAAATGATTAGAATCTCATTGAGTGCCCTTGAGTACTCTTATTCATTGTGTACTTACCTCTTGCTGCTCGGCACAGATTCCCTGTAAACACACAAAAACCTTGTCAGACTTAACTAACTAATTAACTATAAATCAATTAAAGAACACTGTAATTCACTGAGAGATTTGGTCCGATTACTGTTTTAAGTTCACATAATGGTGGTCACCGCCTGGTCTGACGCAGAGGCGGGAGAGCTCCCTAATTATCTGTTAGTGGAACGCTGCCATGGGCCATCGCTGTGCCACATCATCACTGGTGCCAGGCAGACACACACAGCTTCACTCTGAGCCGCGCTAGAAAATCTGTTCTTCTATAATGCATGAAGAGGGACGGCAGAGCACCAGAGCCGCCGGTTTATGTACCTGGATCTGATTACACCGGCGGCACTAAGATGTCAGGGGGGCTGAATCAGAGCGCACAGGGATGGTGACCTTCTCCTGGCTGTGGAAAAGTAAAAACAAATCTCTAGAAATAGTAGCAGAGAGCGACATGTCCCAGCATGCCCTCGGATCATAATTAGATGTTTTACGCAGACAAAAACTTGGAGCAGGTGAGGAGGTGACGTTCGCAGCGCTGCTATTTGTAGCTAGAAGACGTGTAATTAACACAAGGGAACTGCTGTTGAGGGTCATTTTATACACAACGTAGAATTAGAGGTGCTCATAGGCAGAGTTGTGGTGATCTTTGTCTGCCTTTTTCTTTGAGAGGATGATGCGTTTTGACCCTTCTCAGGCAGATAGTCCATCAATGACTGAACTGGGACGCTGTGAGTGCGAGAGAGAAAGACAGACAGTGAGAGACAGAGAGGGAGAGAGAGAAATCCATTATGGCGCCAGCCTCAACTCTCATTAGTTCGAATCTGACAGTGGTCCTCTAGGAGCTGTGTGAGTGTGTGTTTGTGTGTGTGTGCATGCACTAGTGTGTTCTGAGTGTAGGTGGAGGTCATGCTTATGCTCAGCTGTTCTATAAGATGTTTCATGTGCTGCACCCTTAAAGGTGCTGCTGAGGTGGAGGACAGATACACCAATGGGCAAAGACAGATGTGCTTTACTGAATTATTGAGAGAGAGAGCACCCATTAAAAATAGTGACTGCCTCTGCAAAACATTTAGATGGATGTCAGTGATTTTGTGTACTAGTGGCTGAAAAGTTGAGAAATGTAATGTCAAATGAATTACTTGGATGAAAAAATAAATGCTTATGGGGAAGAATAGGAGTAGCCATGGTGGACACTTTGTGAGATACTAGGTCCTGTAAGTGTCCCATCAACAGTTTTACAGTCAGTCCATGGGGAAAAACACTGTTTGCCTTGCAACAACCACTGCATCTTTGTCTTATTTTACTCCAAGATCAGCCCTAAACACAAAGTACAGCTGAGGCTGACAAAAGTTGTTTTGTAAATATTTGGTCATAAATCTGGTTACTGTACCTGATGATGTGGCTCATTAAAAAGTCAGAAGATCAGCATGAAATTTCATGTCTGTCTATTCAATAGATGTTTGGACATTTCAGTGAAAGCCACGAATCAGAGGGATCACCAAAGTCAGCAGATATCATCCCACATGGACTGTAAATGTCCACACAAATATTTGAACCAATCCATTCAGTAGATGTTGAGATATGTCACAGAAAATGAATAAAAAAATGGACCTACAAATGGCGGTGAATGAAATGTTGAGTGATCACCAACATGATTTACATTCATTCTGTAGTCACTATTAAAACAAAACAAAAGTGAATGATATTTTAGTGTGGACCGAGTGACATAGCCATCCCTAGAGCCACATAGCCAGTGTGGCGGAAAAACAAAAAATGATAACAGGTGCACCGGAGGAAAGTTTTTTACCGGATACAGTGTTAGTTTCCCTTAGCTAGGATCATAACCTCCCCTGCCTCAGTTCACCACACACGCGGTGGCAGGTACTCAGAGAATATTTCATCACCGTGGACTCAGCCGACATTCAGCTTCAGACGAGAGTTCAGCCTACAATTTTCCTCTTGAATCATACATGCTGAGTGTCTCACACGACACTTCTCGGCCGGTCTACATACAGTCTGCTCATGTAATGAGCCGTGTCTGTGTCTATGGACCGAGCCCCATGAGGCCTTGAAACTCTAGATCTCGCAGTGTCCCATTCAGCCGCTGCTGCTCTTGTTTCTCACTTGCTCCAACACAAAAGCCTTGCCCCTGGAGAGCCATAGATTTCAGCAGGGTTATTTCGGTCTTTCCGTTCACGGGGAGGAAATGGAATAATCACAGAGGAGAGAGAAAAAAATCACAGGGTGACCCTCGGACAGACTCGTCATCTGTGCAGATCGCAAGGCTCTCTGACGACTTACCCGTCAGCACGTGGTGAGTAGGGGGAGACTTGAGATGGATTATTGTTCAGTGGCAACAGCAAAGTGAGAGGACTTTATTCAACAGATATGTTGGCCTACTTTTCAGATCTGTTAAAATATGAGGAAACCATGGCGAAATCCAAATGTGTAATTTTCCTGTTTCAAATACAGGCAGGAAACAGATGCAGTGTCCAACACCTCGGGTCTTAGGCTACCAGAGCGCGCACGTGTTCTGTGTGCATGTGTATGAGAACTGTAGGGGATTTGCTGACAGTTTTGGACCACCATTGGAAGAAAAAACATATCCCCAATCTGAGAAGTGTAAGAGGTGTATAAATTCTTCAGTTATATTTACCTACCTTTCACTAAGCTGTAGTTTTATGACAACACAGTTCTCCACCTTGTGCTGAGGCTGCTTGTGTTTCGAGACTTACATAAATGGTTCTAAAATGTCATTACCTTATACATTAGTGAGGATCCAAAGGATAGCTTTGAATACAGTGACATATTTATTGAGAGACTCCTAAAGCTCAGAGGCATTGATCTGACTAATCAAATCGTAATTTTCCACTGGCTGCATGGCCTGTACCAGACAGACTTTGTCACTGATAGATACGTCCTGACCACTATATTTAGATTCTGTGCAGGCCATTGTGTACAAGCATGCTGCTGCCTGGTATCGACTGCTGCTGCGAGAAGGGATAAAGATTTCTGCTGCTGCTGGCCGACTGTTCAGTTCATGCCAGCATACCAGCAGTTGACATACACGAGTAGCTGTTCTGCTGACAGCCCAGTTCAAGGTTTATCAATAAACTCTGAGCTGAGCTAAGAAAAATGACTTTGTTTCGAGCTTGAGCACCAGCTCTAATTTTTCCCCTTGAGTGGAAACAGAGCAAATCATTAAAATCAGTGTTACAAGGCTTTCACGTGACAGAATAACTCCTACACCAGAAGAACAGCAGGAAAAGGCTGACCCCTGAATGGCTCAATAATAGGTCAAAAGAAAGATGGAGACACAGTGAATATGAATAATTGAGGGAACCTATATATGTGCACAAATAAAGGATGCACAGAAGCTCAGACTGACAAGTACTCTGGACTGCAATGAAAAACAGTACATTGAGTACAAATCATTTTAAAACTTTTTTTTTTATTCATTGTGTCCAGTAGGCAATATGTCAATTACAGTAATACTGTATGTTCACTTAGTGTATCTAGCTAAAATAAATCCAAAACAAATACAATCTAATACAGCATTGCTGCAATAAATCCTAATTTGATTAAGATTTTCAAGGTTTTGTTGAAGCTGTCTGTAATTCAACTGTTTATTTTAGAGGCTGCAGTTTGTGTGGCCATTGCAAGATATGTATTTATAAAGGTGTTTCAATGTTTTGTCCTCCTCGTTAATATGAATGACGGCATTTAAATATAGAAGTTTGAAACACCTCTGCCTGTTTGGCATCATGTAAGATACTATTGTCAGTCTAGGTCTGGTATTGTGATTATTGTTCCTTGTGTATATTTTTTTGCACATTGTCTTCTGAAAACCTAAAATCTAAACGGCTTCCTAACAGCCTTCCTTTGGTGGTCACAGAGCTCCAGAGGCTGCCTTTCTAGATGATTGCCTTTTCTGATGGTCTGTGGTCGGTTTACAGAGGAACATCAGAAGAAACCACAGGAACAGAGCGAAGCATCTCCACTCTAGGCAGACAGTCCAAACCATGTGTCTCCCTGCAAGGGGCATGTAAACAAAATAGGGTCTTTTGTGCGCACAAATACCAGAAATTAACTAAAGAACTGCTCCTTATAATCACATTGAAATGCAAACCACAGATTCTCAGCTGACAGTGTTCATGCTGTACTTCACTGTGCTGTAGTCTCTGATGTTCATGTTAAAGACGTCAGAACATTAAATTCTCTGCTGAAGGAGACGACCTCATTGACTCCCAGACTGCCTAACTGACAGGGCAATGACTGACACTGTAGGCTGTGATGGGTGTAGACCTTTTTTGTAAGCTCAGCAGACTGGTAAGGTGAAGGCTGTGTGCCACTGTGTTCCCTCCCTGCAGGTTTGTATTATACTACAAGTGTGCTGTGTGAAACTGTAAACATCACCAACCCTGCTGTAAAGAACAAATCACTGCTTTGGTACATTTAACAGATGATGCAACACTGTAACATCGCCAGCGGTCTACTCCTGCTTAATAACCATTTTCACTCTCAGACATGCTTTAAAAAAATCCAATTTACAAAACACGGAAGAGCAAAAAAGGCTTCGAGGAAGAAAGGCAATTCTGTCTGTAGACATTAAACTTAGAAAGTTTGAATCTGATTGTAATGTTTGTCTGGATTATGTTTACAGGAAATGTTTCCAAAGATTTACTTACTTACAACACAGGAGCAGTCTGGACATGATTGGGGTGGATGCCTGGTAAGATACAGGACTTTGACACCATGATGTTATCATTGCATAAAGTTACCAACTTGACACCCACAGGTTTACGCAACACTTTTGTTGAGGTTGCAGAATGTTTGTGGATTTGGTTAAATGTATAATAGATACAGTAAATACAGTAAATATCTCCCTGTGATTCGAGCAGGCATTGTATTACAAGAGGGAAAACTGAAATAAAATATGTTCATATGCAACATTTTACTAATGCATTATGGACCAACATTTTGTGTCAGTTTGCCGATTAATTTACATATTATAATATATTAATAAAAATGTAATCATGACATCTTTTGAAAATTAAGTAATAGTAATTTTCAAATAGACTAAATTGAAAAATGTACTCTACATCAGTTCATAACACCCTTAAGACTGAGTGATACTTACTTTATGCAGAATAAGGAAATTCTGAATCATGTTGCATGAATATTACTATAGGTTACTATATTATACTAATAATTCAAGGCTATACAGCAAAATCAGGACTCACACTATCGTAAAATACCATGCACTATGTGTCACAATCTTTTCTCAGGTAAATGAAATTGGGTTTTCAGTCACCAGCAGCCCCAAACTACATCACAACACATCATCGGTGTAAACATTTTCCCAAACATGTGTGTCTGGCTGCTCGGGATTTAGCCAGATGGCAGCTCATCTCTTCCAAGCTTCTTAAAGCCTCTTAAAACACAGGCCACGGGCTTCAGGAAACTACAGAGCAACCTTGCTGGACTTCTACTGCCAGACTGTAATCTCACCCCTCCTCCTCTTCCCCCCAGCAACACTGTCTCCATGGAGTTAACATGTTATCAGGTCTTATCGGCCACACACCATCTAGGAAATGCAACATGTCCTTGGCTGTTGCTTTGTCCACTTTGTTGCCTGGCTTACCTGAAGATCAGCCTTGAAGTGGCACTATACCAGCGTGCTCTCTGGCTTGTGTTTGTTTATACATAGATTTAATGGTCTTTCCCTGCTGCAGATTGTACGTTTCTTAAATCAGATTTTTTTCTTTTTTTTTTTAGCGTTATGCCAACTGTAAAGTTTTTCTTCATTTTATCCCACCCTTGCCGCTGCCAGTAACACACATCATTTCCTTTTCAGCTGGGGTTTTTTTCCTGTTAAAGAACTACCTTTCACTGTGTGCTTACACCAGCAGGTTTTCATGAGATGTGTGAACTCTGTGTTATATTAACTAGTTCCAGAGAGCAGATTTCTCTGTATTAAAAAAACATTACTGATTAAGAGATTTATGTCCCTGTATTAAAGAGTGAACTCAGCAGTTAGCGTTTCTCACTAAAATGCCTTTAGCTGCCTTTGGTTTAGTTTAGTCTCAAGCTTTTATTTGGTGCCAAATATCCACGTGGCACAAAATGTACTGCTTTTGTACCACAGAATATAGTGTACTTTGTGTGGTTTATGCCACACCCAGACGATTAAAAGCATAATTATGGCCCAAAATACACACACCCACACACACACACACAAGGACACATAAAACAAAACATGCACACTGGACAAGCAAGTGTATGCTCACACATAAAGACAACTGGAGAAATGGGCACACACACACACACACACACACACACAAAGTAAAACAAGATGTCATCTCTGTATCAAATATGAAGCCCAAGGCAGCTGACATTGTTTCTCTGTTGTACAAAGAAAACTCGTTCTTTTCTTTTCAAACAACAGACAAACTCGATCAAAACAACATTGTTGAGCCAAGCTCACACACACTATGAGGTATGTGTATTTGTGTGAAAATATGCAATAACAAACATGCCAATGACATTCTTGCGGTGACCTTTGACCTTCCATTCTTGTTATTGTGTTGGCCCAGGCAGATGAATCACATTTGTCCCTGAGCTGAAAAAATATTCCTAAATCAATGAGGCTCCTATCTGGCTTACATTTTCCGGCTGCTGATGCAAGTGAGGTGGTACTCCACGCTGCTTAAAGCAAACAATAGTCAACGTCTCCCATCTGATCCGGCCCTGACATGTTGTGGCGGCGATGGTGATGTTTGCGCCGCCTCTCGCTGCCCTGTGGGTTATCAGAGTGGGGGAACTGGCTTCCCACACTGCCTCACTGTCAAGGCAACTGCTCAGCCGACAACTGTGTAATAATCATTTTAGTTGTGCGTGATTACCTGCTCCCACTTGAATATGTCTCCTTCCAGATCTTAATTTAATGAAAGGCCAACAACAGAAATTTGAAAAATGGGACGTTAACTCTGACTAAATGAGTCCTGGATGAAAGATGAATTACTAAAGTTATCAGCTGCTATGAAGTACAAAGTTGCCATTTAACTTTTCCCCGTCAAGTCAAATAAAGTTAATCTTTTGAAATAATTTTCCCACTTCTTTCTTTGTCTAACAGTCGTATTTTTCTTCTTCTTCTTTCTCTCTCTCTCCCTCTCTCTCTCTGTGTCCTACATGTTCAATGTTTTCCATCCTGTGTCTCAGATCCTGTGTACCAAAGTTTTCATCACAGTCACAACAACAACAGGCTGTGTGTGTGTGTGTGTGTACGTGTGTGTCCAAGTTTCCAAACAGGACGACAAAGGGAGAGTGGCAGTTTTGCGGTTTTCAGAGAGCAAGCCTCCGTCATTTCCTTCCTGTTTCCTTCACTTCATTCTCTGGTCCCCTGCTACACACTGCCCCCTCTTTCCTCCACCTGGAAACACTCCCTCTCTCTCTCTCTCTCTCTCTCTCTCTCTCTCTCTCTCGCACACATGCATACAAAGAATGTGACACAGTGCACAAACAAGCCTACAGAATCCATTTCATGCACATACTTTTGAAGACAAACAAGCAGACACAGTGCAGGTGCATCTGCAGGATTTTCCCCAAAACAAAGTGGTTGTAATCCCGGCCTGTAGCAGAAGTCCACTCATAAACACAGCTTATATTCATGAATGTACTTGTCATGCAAAGAATTTATCTGATATTTATATATATATGTAAGTGTTTTTACTGTGCATGACTACATGCTGTGCACATTTTTGTGTCATTAATCATTTCTTAGGGATTGTAAGGAGCTATTGGTTTCACCGCCCTGAATCAGCGTATATCTCTGAATGACATAGCAATGCAGACGTTCAGGTGCAGCAGGTTATTAAGATGGGTGTCAGCAGGTCTGAACAGAGGCTTCTCTGTAATACTGTAGCAATAATAACTGAGAGGGTGTTCTTACATGTGATTAATGGCACCGTGGTGACACAGATCCAGTGTGAGAGATGCCATCAGGTTCAACAAATACCTTTAAAACACTTAGAAGAACTCACCTCAGCGATTTCACACTAACCTCCACTTTTTTTAACATTTTTTTTTCAATTAATTGTTTAGGCAGCAGCCATTAATGCATCAGATCGGCAGGGTCTGAAGCCATCAACAACATCGGTTTGCTAAACTCACATACATCACGGTGCCTATCAGACGTGGGAAAGCTGAGGGATTGCGGTGCGCTGGACTGGATACAGAGGATAAGCACATCGCTCTGTAATCTTTCAGCTTATGAAAATGAAATTGACAGATACCATTGTTTGCTCTAATAAGCAAATCGTACTAACTCTGTGCGACAGGAATGCTCCCAGTCAGGATTCTTGTGATTAAATGGGATTGTACTTTTGTACGTGTGTGTGTGTGTAGATGTGTGTGTGTTCATACTTCACAATGCAAGGGTGAAAGGGACAGAGCTTTGTGTGACTGTGGGTGTTTGTGTATTCATGAGCTTGTTTTGTCCAATGAACGCAGCACAAATCTAATTCATAAACAGCCTCCTGTAACACCGGGCAAAAGAACAAAGGTCTACAGTTGCAAGGGAGTTCTGATTTTTCACGAGCCACGAGCTGGTATTACAGGAGCACATGAAACTGAGAGCATGAGAAAGTGAAATCCCCTGGTGACACGAGGCGAGGCTGGGGTCTGGGGGAATGGGGGCAGAGGTGGATTCCTCTGGGTCTCGTTCCCATCTGTCGCCAGAGGAGTCACGTGCCTCCGCTCGCCTCTTTAACCTGTCCACCTCGACACAGGGGGCTGGAATGCAACGCTGCTCATATCTGAAGATTCTGGCGTTTCTCCAGTAGCTTGAGAGAAAAGGACATGAGAGAAAGAAAGAGAAAGAAAGAGAGGTTCAAAGAGAGGCAAGGAAAAGGGACGCAACAGAAAATAGAAATATAAGTGAAGCAATTTTCCGTCTTTAGCATATATTACAGAAATAAATAATGGAATGACGCCACTGAATGCATCTTTTATACATGAACTGCCATTATGTTTGTGTTGAGTGACAGATGGGTGCAATCACTTATTCCCAGGGCTCATAAAAATACTGCTGACAGGTTACAAGGGAAAATTATTCAGAGAGAGAATTATTTGGAGAAAGACGACCAGCCACAGGTTCAGGAAGAAAATCAAAAACAATACACCGCCTCAAAGAGGAGCATCATTGTGAATCTGGACGGTTTCTTCAGAGGGTGCATGTTGTCACCCTCTGCGGCAGTGAATCGGGGACAGAACAGATTGTGGAAAGGTTGTGTGAAAAGCTGCTTGTATGAATTATACAGCAGCTAGGTGCGATGTGTGCTTGATTTCAACATGTGAAAAATATATCCATGGTGAGAAATGTACCACTTTATCACATGGTTTGAAATGATCCAATTGTTTTCGTCAACATGGAAATGTGTAACCCAACAAGCTTCAGAGGAGTTTGGACGATACCTTTGACCAAATATGTCCGCGTCTGTCTTTCACTGGTGGCTCTCCAGCTCACTGTGGCATCTAGCTATGCAAATAGTTTCAGGTTTGTCCGCTGTAGTTTTGAATGCGGCCACATAAGTACAATACTGGGGACTGGACGGCTTTGTCTGTGCCCGAAACATTGAAAAGTGATCTCTGAAATGCCCCATTTTCTTTCTATGAACAACGTCCTAGTTACTGTGGGTAATCTACAGACTTCATTATGATACTATCTCTTAACTTTCCATTTCTTGCACTTGGTTTCAGTCGACAGTTGTCCACAGGTTGGACATCCCTTTGTCTCAAAGCTACAATTGTTTGAAATTGGTTGGTCTCAGCTGACATGCTGTAGGCTCTGTATTCTCAGCGCACTTTCACAGACAGAGAATTGTAGTTTTGTGTCTGTGAGAATACTGCGATTCCTTACAGCTAAGAGCATGTTTTACTAGTTTGATTTCCAGTCTTGGCCGGTAATGGGCCGTATGACTGCTGCTGTTCTGTACCTGTGATGTGACCTCTGACCTTTCTGTGGAGCAGAGCCGGAGAAAAGTTAAAAGTGAGACACTCAGTATGGAACACGTGAGCCCGTAACGTGCTGCACTATACAGTCATTGCCTTTGTCACAGACACACTGGACTGAAGCTGGACAAGCGGCTTTAAATCAAACTAGTGAATGAAATGGGTTTGTATAATCCTATATAATCTGTATGTCGCAGAGCTGAAGCGGATTCCAATCGGAAATCATTTCCTCTTAAGCCACTTCCAGTGATGTGGCTGATAATTATAATTAACTAGCAAATTGGAGAACGCATGCATGAGCGGGTGACTTTAAAAGTGACATTTGAAGACAAAAACAGATATTGTGTGTGACAAACCACATTAGTGCACACACTGGCATTTTGCTGAAAAAAGGCTGTGGTGCAGCAGACAAAGGAAACAGTCTGTGTTGTAGATACTACCTGAAAAACTTCACCACAATGGTGCTTCACTGTTGTGACTTCTTCAAATAAGAACATCTGCAGCGGTTTGACACATTAGATCAAAAGCTATCGGGGCGCCTCCCTTGAGATCTCGAGTCTGCAGAAACACCGCCTAATAACACACACACACACACTCACACACCGCATGACTTTGATTATATTTTCAAGGAATGTCCTTCTTAATCGCAGTTTTAGTCGCTTGCCAAATTCTTCACATTCTGTTGTCTCCACCTTTCTCCCCCCATCTGACCTGAGAGAGAGAGAGACAGAGAGAGAGAGAGAGAGAGAGGCAGGATGAATGAGAGGCAGAGACCAGTGAAATGAGAACATACAGAAGGTGGAAGTAGGTCAGAAAAGCCTTCCTGTGTCAGGCGCTGCATATGCATTAACGCGATTAAAATCAGCTGCAGCAGCAACAACAACAAAAACCTGGTGAGAAGACTCTGCGCAGCTTCGAGGGCGTCCTCCCCTGAGAACGATGGTTGTCGCTGCTGTCACCGGTTTGGTGTCACTGATGGCATGTTCAATAAACACTTTTCGATCTGAAGAATGAAGTGACAAAGAGGTGTAGCACATGTGTGCAGGTGCGAGTCTGAGCAGTGTTTGAGTCTGCGTTTGGTGTATTTATGGCGTGATTTTTTTTTTCTACATACATGTATTATTCATGCTCGTGTGGCTGTCTGTGCTCACATAATGGATTCTTAAACCGTTTGCTTGCGTTGTTGAACAGAAAGAATAATTATAATTATTAAATGGGGTTGTAAAACATTTTTCCTGGCCTAACAAAAATAAGATTCTGTGGGAAAGTCATCATCCGAGTTGTTTTTCTGAATGGACACATTTAAAAATACTCCGTATCAGCAGCTTTGGTCTAAAACTGTATACTTGCACGTACATTGCATATAGTGTGTTCATCTGTTGTCCATGTTAGAGTGCATGTGATAAAGAAAAGGATGCACACGCACATGTTTACAGATGGACAGAAGGAATGTGTGTGAGAATGCACGTGTTTGTTTTGCATGTGTCTGAGCTCTCTGTCTTCAGCAGGGCTCATTGTTGTTGTGCGGAGGCAGCCTGTCCGCCCGAGTAACACAAACTCTCTTATCTCTGCGCCTGAATGGGAAACATGGGTTTATAGTGTTTGTGCTGTAAAAGCTCAGAGCTCAGTGCAAAGAAACACATGAAGCTGACTCCTACCAATACACAAGCACGTGGTTAAAAATAGAAACCCAACACAGAGTATCTGAAGCAGCTTGTCGCTGAGCCTCTGCCTTCATGGCTGCGGTGTGGGAAAAGAGAGAGGGGGTGGGTGGGGGTTGTGGTTGGAGGAACCTAATAAAGATTGTGTGGGTGTGAGGGTGATCCCCTAGATGCTTTCTCTTTCTGTTTTTAACTAAAAACTGGAACTGAGTAATAAGACACCCTCAGTCTCTCTTGTCATTGCTAAATACACTACAGACCCAGGTCTGCCACTATCAAACCACCAGAGCAGAATATGTACACTGTGAATGGCAAATACATTGCATATATAGGGCTCCAAAGAACTCAGCAAATTCCCTTTGTTATCCATCAAGAACAATTTAGGGTTTTGTGCCTTGCTCAAGGACATTTCGACATGCGCTCAGTAGGAGCTGGGGCTCAAACCAGCGACCTTTCGATCAATAGAAAACCCAAGAGGCTGCTGCAATGCAAAGTTTATGAAAAGGACTGAACATGCAGCAAAGGTGAAGTAGAGTGCAAGTTTATATCATGCTTTTTGTCTTTACTAGGTCACACTGTTAAGTAAAAGCAACAACCTGCATATTTTCACGTATCTTTGAGGTTGAAAAGATTAGGATTTATGTCTGAAAGAGCTACCATAGTATGGAGACATAGTAATTCCATAATGATTCTGTAGTAAATATAGCAACGAAATATAGTAATAGTCCTGTAGATAATGTAAAGAAATGCACAGCGGAGGATTGGAATGGATTAATCTGCTTTTCAATTGTTTGGATTGTTCGAAAAAAAGAAAAATCCATGGATACATGAAATGTTTTTATATGAAACCCTATGTATTCAATAAAGATAAATAAAAATTAAATGCAATTCCAAAATTGCACAATTTGGACTGTTGTCAATGCTGGTTCAGTCTAAATAAGATCATGTCACCGCCCGTTCAAGTATTGCAAAATATCTGGATGGAAAAGTCCCTTCCATCCCAACAATTACTGTAACTGTAGCTTTTAACTTTGAGCTGTCAAAACACAAACATGTGTTTTCTGAGAAATCTGGACAGGGCTGGAGGATCTGTCATTCAGAAGAAATTTAGATTGGAGTTGCACACGTTCCTCAAATATCACAGATCTCTACCAGAATCCCAGAATACCAGAAGGTATAATAAGAGCATGAACATACAGTATGTGCTTAAGATGATCAAAAGACTTACAAACCTTTAACAAGTTGACTTAAAAAAATTAAAAAAAGGACTCATTGACTGATATTCATGTTTAAGAAGAATGAAATAATGACAAAAGAAATGTTTATATAAGATGTTTTATCTGTGTATGTCTGTATGAATCACTAACAACACGTACAGTAATCATATGTTACATCATGTAAACTGGATTTTAAAGCAGGATGTCTGTGTTAAGAATCATGAAAATGGATAAATAACACTATTGTTGCCTTGCTTAGATTTTCATTAACTATTTAGGGTATAAACTAATAACAATATATGCAAATGTCACAATGTTGTCACTGGACAGTTATTTATTAGTTTATGTGCAAGACTAATTTTGTACTCGGTACCTTCAGCTGCTGGTGACAAGCTCCGGCGTCTAAAAACACACAAGTGTGACTTAATGTGTGTGTGTATGTATCTACAAGTGATTTTGTGTGTGTCTCATGCCTGGTTGTTTGTCCTCTCAGTTCTTCCCTTTGCGCAACAGAAATGTTCGAACACTGCAGCCTCCCGGGTCTGAACTGACACATTGACAAAGCTGAGATTTATCAGCTGGAATGGGTGTGCGTGTGATGTGTGCGTGCTGTGTGTGCGCTGTAGGCCTATGTGTGCATGTGTGTTTGAGTGTATGACGGAGACAAACAGAGACACTGAAAACAGCTGAAGAAAGTGGGGGCAGATGCAGATGTTCACAAATGCATAAAGATTTTGATAGAAACGGTTATGTGCCTGCACACAAGCTGTAAGCAGGCACACACACACACACACGCACACACAGGAAGTGTGATGGATGAACAGGCGTCATGGCGGAAGGCAGTGGGGCCAGAACAGACCTCTGCACTGAAATGGTTTCCTTCATTCACTGACCTGCGCGGTCCAACCTCCCACCCCACCTCTAACCCTCCTCCAAATATAGAGGGAGGACGTTTTCCTTTCTTTCTGGCGACGATGGTTCTGGTTCTGTATCTGTTGTCAAAAAAGAGAGTGAAAAAAACAATTAACCTCAGCCAGTCCCTGCGTGAAGTCTCAATAGATTTTCAATTCTTCAGCTGCATTAAATCAGTATCACATACAAGACTAAATAATTGAGGTTTAGACGTTCATGAGAACTTACACGCTTATTTGAGTCTCTATAGGAAAAAAACAACAACAAAACAATCCACTTTAATGTGTTGAAATGACATCCTTAAATAGTTAGATTTCTGCAGGAATATCCTTGAAGGTCCAGATCCATTTCAATTGTCTTTAATATTATTGTAATATTATAATATTGACTGTCCATGTGAGAGTTCGGGGAGAACATCAGCACGTCACTTACATCTGAATGACAAACGTGTAGCCAGCAATTGTTTAGCTTAGCACAAAGACTGGAAATGGATGGAAGTAACTAGCCTTGCTATTCTTGTCATCAAAGACAGAAAGAGCAGAGACTGAGCCAGGCTACGTGTTTCCCCCCGCTTCCAGTCTTTGTGCTAAGCTAAGCTAACTGACTGCAAGTGGTGGCGTCATATTTGCTGTACGGACACGAGCGTGGCATCAATCCACTAAACCTGTCTCTCACCAAGAAAGCAAATAAGGGCATTTCCAGGAATATGTTATCAGAACCTCAGAAAACTTTTGTTGAATGATAAACAGAAATTCCTTTTTTTGCCTGTTAAACTGCTTTTCTTTCTATGAAACTATTAGGGAACTATGAGAAATTCAATAAAGTGTTGCCGACAACAGCACTGTATTGTTGTTGTTAAATGAATTGAAAAGGAGGCGAACATGAGGACAAATTCAATAAACGTGAATGTGATTAACGCCGGCGAGCAAACAGGATATGGATAAGAGCTGTGTTGTCAGTCTATGCGGCAGCTCTGTTAACTTCACACTGTCTTCTATTGTTTGAGGGCCTTGCTTCATACATCTAGAGAACAAAAATAGCCATCTCATCGCTGTAAACAGGAAACGAGATAGAGGTTTTGGCTGTGTGTGTTTTGAATGTGTGTGTTTTGAGTGTGTGTGTTCATCTACCTCTGCCTTGTAATCTGTCACCCCTTTCCTTCTTCATCTCAGTTCATTCATCATCTCTCACACTCTACACAGTGTAGATAAAGACGCTGCATTGGACTGTGTGTTGGTATCTGAGTTTGTGTGTGTGTGTGTGTGTATGTGTGTGTGTGTGTGTTTCCTGACCTCCCTCCCTCCAGCAGAATCAGCTGACCTCACACACACATACACACACGCACACACACACACACACACACACACACACACACACACACACTTAGGACTGCAGAGTCAGCTGGAGGTGGCGCCATATTCTTCGGAAATTTAAAAAGTGAACTTCCACTTACACATTGTGCTGCGCAGACTTGGCACAGCCCACGAGACAAGACAATGGCTTTGGGGAGATAATTAACTGATTTTGAGGATTATTACAAGGAACACCTCTGAAAATATTTACACAAAGACAAAAATAGAGTTGGAACTCCTGGAGAGTGGCCAGCGGGGGAAGTGTGAGGGGAGCTCCAAACACTGGCCTCCCTTCTTCAATTTCAATCTCTAAGCTGAAAGCTCGGGCTGATACTCAGACTCTGAAAATACAGCGCTGAAATGCCACAATTCGTCATATTTCGGCCAAATCTGGGTGCTGTCTGAGCTGTGAAATGAACAAACACGAGCAGAATCCTTGTGCAGCCATCCCATCAACCGACAGAAGACAGACTTTATCACTCAGATAAGTCTATTTCATATAAAGGAGGAAATAAAGATAATAACTTTTGCCTCACAGATTACTTTTTTTTAAAAAAATGTCTTGTTGAATTTTTCACCCAAACATTTGCAAACCTTGTAATAAAGATCAGTTTAAGTCTTTTTAAAAATCATCTTTAAGATAAAAACAAACATTAAACCTCTCTTGAAAACAGAAACTAAACATGACTAATACAAAAACATCTGATGTCCTCGAGTTAAGGCTTGACTGAAATGTCGCAGAACTGTAACCAGATAGTGCCGTAAAGAAGCTCTCTCTGGGCAGCACTACAAGTAAGGATATAGAGCACACAGTACAGTCGTCTGGTGAAATGAAAATGTCTAAAAATAGTCACTGTTAAAAAGCTAGAAAGTGCATGTTGAGTGCCCTCAGATGTCTTTGTTAGGAGAAGAAAGGAGGTCAAAGAAAAAAAGGTACTGTAACTACACTGTAACTGACTGTAGATGATATTTCAAAACTTTTGATTATTTTAACAAGTGACCCCAGATGGTGAAAGGGGAAGTGAAACTGAAGTGAAATGAACATAGATAAAATACTTTTCCTGACATCATTACTTCACTAGTAATCACTTTAATTGCTTAGCTGATGGAAATGTTTGGTGTATACATATGGGTGGGGAAACACCCAGTCAAATCGCATTCAGACACGTATTCCAATTAATTAGCATCAAAGGAAAAGTACATTGTGTAGGTGTTGTGTCGTAATGTTTATTGGTTTCTATGACACTGATTGAGTTCGTTCACTGCAGTGCTGTGGTGGCTTTCAGTTTGAGCGCAGACTGGATTTAAGGTGGAAGACGTATCCCAGAGTCTTTACTCAAGTAAAAGTACAAACACAGCAATATAAATATACTGTGTTATAAGCAAAAGCACATCCCTGCTTGAATAAAAGGAAGGAAGTGTTATGACCTGTTCCCAAAGTATGAAAATGTGTCAGTTTATTAGATTGATAATACCAGTACCAATGTTTAAGCAGCAGAGATGGAGATTTTTTTTTTTACTTTACACAAAGTTAAATAATTTACTGCAGTTGTCTCCAATTTAGGGATTGGGCCCCCTCCATTTGCTTACAAGGTGTAGTATAATGTGTGTGCTGCAAGAAACTACAGTATATTCTTTTTTTTAAACATGTGAAAACACAATCTTTATATTATGAGATTTATTATTATCCTTATCATATTGTTTTTCAATGTAAGGAGCAGTAATTAAATAAATGCACTGGGGTGAAAGAGTACAATATTTTCCTCCATAAATAATCCTCCATAGCAGTACAAGTGCCTCAAAAATTGCACTTAAGTTGAGTAAATGTACGTAGTTACTTTACGTCACTGTAAAAGATTTAGATAATCATGTGGAAGATGAGAGAATCCAAACCAAATTGTGCCACTCCCTTGTCTACCTGTACGCACATTTTCTCAGTTACTCACGCACATTCGTAAACAGGTAAGCGTGCATGCACACCCAGATATACACCCACATACTTCCACACACGCACACTCCTGTCGCCTGCTCCACCCGCCGGAGTCTGATCTGTGTCTGGCTCCTGTCCTGCATCCTCCCCTGTCTCTGCTGATTAGCGCCGCGGCTGAGGACACCTCACAGGAGGAGACACAAACGGCGCTCTGCTCTTACTTGGCCTGCATGTCTGGGCTATTTCCAGCTGCCGCCTGGCCTCAGGATGCAGCCCAGGGCGAGAAGAAAGAAAGCAGAGGATCCTGACTCCTATCTGCTTCTGGCTCTGGATCATGTCCTCACTGGCTCCGGAAAAAGGCCTCCAGAGGTGTTTAAATAAGTGCTGCCTCTGAGGACAACAACCTGCTCGTGAACCCTGGGGCTTTGTTTGAAATTGGACAGTAAAGGATCGCTCTTTTTGATCTAATTCAACACAAAAGGGGCTATTGGTGTTTCAGGATGTCATGCTTTGTGATGCTGCTGGCAGTACAGCTGATTCAGCAGTTTTTTTTTTGTTGAACTGACATGAAAAGTTTGTGGCTGAGATGACTGATTTAACCTTCACATGCTCTTTATTTTCAACATGGATGGTTTTCTGTTATAAACCTGCTCTGTTTGACACACACACAGGGTCGGGAAGACACCTCAGCAGGTGTTGTGGGAGAGGACTGTTTCTTCCTCACAGTTCCCACCCATACTTTCTCAAAAGAGGTGGCAAGGGCAGTGATCAGTGATCTGCCCTTGCCACCAGCAGATTACATCATGTCTGTGTCATTCAGAGATCTTTCTCCTGCTGTCATTAGTGGTTGCCTCCACAGCTACAAACAAGTTCACCAGAATACTCTTATACTGAGAAAATGTGGGTGTGTCCACAGGTAGTGTGTTCGAAGGACTGCACATGGTATTTTTACCAGCAGGACTAAGAGCGAAAGATAATCACAGGGGTCCTGACTTCACTGAGTCTAAACCGCAACTCCAGGAATAAACCATTAGAGGGGTTAGAGGCAGTCAAGCCCTTGAAGAGTGTCACCGGATTTGAGCCTGGCGGGATGCATGATGTTTCAGTTTGGCGCTTCAAAACATGACATCCGTGAGACAGACATTTGCACCTGGGAAACAGATAATCTCTATTCCACTTCACTATTTTACAAACATATTTAAGGAAAACAGATGATACTGTTATCAGATAACCTGAGCAGTGAGCAACCAGGTGAAAGTTCAGTCGATTTACTTAAGGCTTAATAGCTATTTACTACAGAACAGAAAAGAAAAAATATAACGATATGAAAAAAAGAAACATATTTATAAATGATTATATTATCATTATCATATTACATTATATTGGTATGCTTTTATCTTCATTCTGGGCCCTCAGAGGTATCGAAAAGCATAAAAAACAGCAGCAAGAAACACAACATATCCATGTATTAACATAGAGGACTCCATATGCTGTGCTCATATGTGACAGCTGTCTGAGTGCACACATACTATACTGATCGTAGACAGATGATTGACACTGACAGTACCACCGCCACCGAGTCAGCCTGTTGTTATTGTTAACATGGCCGGATTAACCTGCTTCAGTGCCCCTGGGAAGAAAAGATTAGCCTCTGGTCCCCCCCAGGCAATGTAGTTTTTAGCATGCATCGCTAAAGCAGGAGCACTAGTGCATTATTCACTTGACTCAAAATAATAAATAGTAATGAGGGAACACTTGACATTTTTCATACAACATTAGAGGTCATTGGCACAGAGGAACATGACGCTTTGGCTACACAGTTCTTGTTAGAATTATATATTTTGGTCTTTTCCTAATGTTTGTTGACAATAAGAAAACTAAAGGATATCTTGAGGTCTGCATTATCAACTATATGGCAGCCAGCATAGTGAATAAACCCAATACGCTCCTTCTACTGTGAGCGTTACAGAAATGAGATATTCTGGCACCACTGAGTAAAACCGCTTTCATGTGTTAGTTTCAGTGTTCACCACCCGCTGGCTACCGGGGCGTTCTGCTGATGTAAGAAAACTTTTGGAGTCTGTAATCAGTGTGACTGGCTGGATTGTGTCCCAGCTGACTCGCAGGGTGCCGCATGTTTGCAACACAGCAACACTCTGGCGGCGGCAGCACAATGACAGTGCAAGCTACACACGCATTCCTCACAGTGCACTCATTACTACAGTTTTGAGAGCTCCAGTAAAATGGATTACACACATACATGCTTTGCAGAAGCCAGGTGATTGTCTTGGTAATCTTTTCTCACTTCTGTGTAAGTCCGTGAGTCACAGTCTTGTGATGATGAGCGGCAGCCACTTTCTACGGGAAGAAGCATTATGATTTTCAAAAGAAACCTCATGTGTAATCTCTGCTGGGCTGCAAGTCTAGACATGCTTATTTTTGGATGTACATGTATGGTTCAAGCCCAGTGTGAAACAGAATTTCAACATAAAACATCTGCTTTTGGTCTTTGCTGGTGACAATACCAACAGATGTACTGTACATGTAATAAATCACAGGAAGAGTGCAGATCCAGGACTATGCTCCGACATTTACCTGTCGAGCGTCACGCCTCGAGTTCTTTGATCTCTGTGACCTTTGTTCAACTTAACCCTTGTTCTTGTAACACCGTGTTTCCCTGACTGTGATCTTTGGTTGACCTCCCTTTGTGTGTTGGTCGTGACACGGTCTCTTTGTAAAGTCCTTCCTCCTGTTGTCTACTGTAAGTGTTGAAGAAGCAGATGCATTTTCTACAGAATCATCACGTCTGCTTTAATGTAATTCTGCTTCACCTTTTTTTTTCATTTACTGTATGATGGCCACTGGTAACTCCATGATGTATGATTCATGCCTCTGATTCATTAAATATGAAACAAGTTTTCTCATCCTCATGAGATATTTTAATTAAAACACATTTGATGATCCCAGACAGTCTGTCAATAAACCCCCAAAGAAATATTTATATTTTAGAACATATCAAAATATTAATGATAGAATATTTAATGGATAGTCTCTTTTTTGGATCTTGCCTCTAAATATAGCGTGAACTTGTTTCTAGTCATCTTGGCCACATTTACACGAAATATGATTGTTTTGACTTGCCTACAAATATTTAAAAAAGAAGATAATTCAGTACTGTAGACTGTAATTTTATCACATACTGTAAAAAGAACATAAAAGAAGTTCATTAAGCTATATATTTATTAATAACCAAACTACTTTAGAAATCTACATGTGGTAGAGCATAAATCGTTCATGTTTATAGTCCACAGCCATACATTTTTCCAAAATTACATAAACTACTTTTAGAAAACCCATCAAAAAGAAGATGCATGCCGTTCCTGTAACCACCAAAATGGTAAGAACAAAAACAATGTGGTTCTGAATTCAGTAGCATCCAGAAATATCACTATCCTGAACCCAATATTAGAAGGGGACAAGTTTCACTGTGTGTAAACAAAAAAGCTGTCAGGAAATCAAAATGTTTTGGATGCCACAATAAACTCCCATAGTCACCTGGATGAAGACACAAGATGGACACCTTGCTGACACACTGCTTATTGTTGAATGTTGCTCTTAGGATATATCCCACTTAGAAATGTCACATGCTGTGTATTACTAATAACAACTGATGAAATATAGGTCTTTTTAAAAGATCAATGACTCTAACATGTAATGTTGGAGCCTGATACACACTCGCCTTTACTCCTGTGTTATATCAGCAGAAAGGATGCACTTTATTTGAATGTACACAAGACTTTTTATAGTACAAAGAGAGTGAAAGTCCTGAAAGTCATGCAAGTCTTGAACTGAAGTGTGTGGTGACATCAGACCAAACGACACACAAACTCTCTCTCGGAATCATCAGATCCATTTATCATATCGTATTCAAGATTTCACCTTTAAAAGAACATGTCAATTATCAAGTTATTGTTGATCATTTATTGTAACATTTGTAAATTTTCTGGCTGCAAACACATGCATCGGAAAACACACACCCAACCAAAAATCTTACCCCTCAAAAAGCCAATTGAAAACACTGAGGCTTGGTGAGCACATGCACTTTTGAAAAATGTTACATATTCCCATAAAATATTCTCATTAAAACTGGGAGAACATAAAACAGTGACAAATATAAGCCCACGGATTAGGTGGATTGAAGTTTACTTCATTTGGGTGACACTAGACTAGTTCCTCTATGTTCACACATTTATCACAACTGAATTCATCTTTCCAAGCAGCTGCACGTCCAAGTCAGTACAAGCCTTGTAGCAGTGACTGAATAATGTAAGCAAATGCAGAAAAGATACAAACAGGAAATGACCCATATTATTTCCACAATGGATTTTCCGGTCACAGTCTAACTGGTCATTGGGTGCAACAGCCCTCTCTGTCCCCCTGACTTTTTCTTTTTGCTTGGATCTCTGGATTGCTGCTTTATTTACAAGTTCTTTAGTGTAAATGTCAAAATAAAGTCCAAAATGTGTTCATGACAGAGGCTGATTATCCATGCGATCACATTTTGTGACGTCAAAAAGTATTTCTTTGTGCAAAATGACACGACATCCTTTCACCCAGACGTTTTTATCCAGCCTACCTGTGAAAATGTAGCTTGGTTTCTTAGAAACAAAATCTTTCTTTTGTCCAGATGGGATGCAGAAATCAGCAAAACAAGGCATTAACCGGCCTCGCAGCCAGCGTCCATTCAGTGCTAAGTGTGGAAACTATGTAACAGCAGGTGAAAACAACACAGACTCTTTCATTGGGCTCTTACAGAAGGGCTCTTTGCAGTAATTGTTCGAAGAGGGGTTTAATGGTTCTTTGCTACTATTTGTCCTCAGGCCTTTCACAGAACTGGTGTCACTTACAGGTGAGGATGAGCCATATAATGAGAATTGCACAACAGGAGATGGTGTCATCTCACGGAAGTAAAAGACCTTTCAGTGGCTGATTTGTCATGTGTGTCTATCAGTTAACATGTTCGAGGTGAGTACGCTTGGGCACAAACACAAAGCCCTTGAACCGATGAAGATAAGAAAATCAGCAAAATAGTTCCTTATAAATTTCATGGTAGAGATATTGGACGATATATGTCTTTTTATCGGTAGAGCTATGTCCTCTTTTGGCAATAAAGTCAAATCAGTCATTAGTGAAAAATTTCCAATTCACTTCAACTACAACATCCCATTAGAATATTTCCTGTAAAATTGACATCCTTTGGCATATTAACATAATTGTTTTTACATTTAATTGATATAACTCAATCATCATTATTGTCGAACCTCTCTGATGAGAATATTCTTCTTTAGTCCTCTGAGCACTGAGGCTGACATGCGCGACAGATTCAGGCGACATGTACCTTTTCTGCAACCTCAAGCGGTCGTCCAAGCGGATAGAAACATAAGCAGTAGGTTGATGCAGTTGGTGATCATTTTGCTATGAACCATCTCAACATACTGAGCACACCGATGGGCAGAAGAAAAGTAGAGTACAGTGCAGGAGGAGTTTGAGAAGTTCTGAAGATGTTTTTTGTTCTTCATGAAAGTGGGTCACTGTTTCATTGTAAGTGAAACCAAGCTGACTAAGAGCTGCTGTCCCCTGCAAGCTACACCTTTCAAGTCGACAGGGGGGTGAGTGTTTGATGCTCAAAAGAGGGAGCTGGATGCAGCACTGTGCTAAACATGAGTCCTTTGAAACCTTTGAAAACGCATTACATTTGATTTTGTTTGCAGTAAAATGTGACCCTGGGTTTTCTGCACCACGAGAGAGGGGTCACATTTTAAAGGCTACTCACACTAATGACTCCTCTGATGCTCTGTCTAGTGAGCCGTGCAGTGGAAAGCTCATTTTCCAGGTAAACATGGTATGGAACAGTTGGCTACAGTAGCACGGCTTTGTTAATCTCCGTCCAGGGAAATTTTATCATCCACATTTTTATGTATGGTCCATATGCAGCCAACCTAACGCACCGAGTTGATAAACAGTCAGCAGATATTTCCCTGTAATGTTGCCCAAGGGGAGGAGACATCAGCTCCAGGAAAGATTAAAAAGTCAGAGGACTTCTTTTGAAAATAAATAAATCGCTTGACTAAAAATGATTTAACCTGCTTGGCTCACATGTTAACCCTGGCATAGACACAAGGAACACTATAACACAATATCTCAAACACCCACACAAAAGGAAACATAATCTTACTACATGAAACATGTGTCACATTTCATCACGGGTACATGTGATCTGTGGCTAAAAGTACAACATGAGTACCCTGTGATGGTTATCATGGCAGGTTATAAGGAGTGAAAAACAAGCACGAGGAAGCCAATCGAAGTGTCATTTTGTTCGAGCTCCATGTTGACAAGGATAAGACCTACCTCCGCTGATATATCCTATCCTATGTGGAAAACGCAATCTTCTTCCTAGCAAAACATCACATTAAAAAAATGCACAGACAGGTTTATGTTTACGCCCACACACACATTGTCCAAGGACACTAGCATGGCCTTACAACAACCAATGCAATGTACTAATCCACAAGTTCCTTTGTATGTATAAAAGAAATGGGTGACGTGTTAATTGAAGGGTGTGATGATTGGTAATTATCATTTCAGTGACATTGACCAACTCAACTTTCAAACAGCTGTTCTACTTGTACACAATGAAACAGGCTCACCCAACAGAGTAGAGTACTTCTCACACTTCTCAAAGCAAGACAATAATGTTCCTGAGTGCAAATGACAAGATGTAAACATACAATACCATAAATAAACCTTAGGTGGGCATCAAGATAAGGAACATGAGTCACAGGTGCAATGTGCACAAAGAGTGGAAATAAATGACATTTTTCCAATTGATTAAAAAAAAATTAGGCCAACAAACATGAAGTACAGCGACATGAAAGAGGGAGTGATGTATAAATGGGTCTAACTTACAAAAGTTGATCATATCAAAATGTAAACGGAAAAAATCAGTGAGCCTTGTGGTATGCCATAACACACAATACCACGAGGATTTAATACTCAGCCCAAATAAACTTACAATGCAATTATTCCATAACTGATGTTTGATGTCCACATAAAGGTATTATCACTTAATTGGATTTGGAAAAAATTAAGAACCTCATCAAATGGCAAACTAAAAATGCTTAGAAAAAACAAAATTGAATAAATAATGATAAAAAAGAATCATTTTTCCTTTCCGAAGCTTATTATGCCATAAATATAATGAGTGTGGCATCTTACTGCCTTATTGCCAATGTATTTATACCCTTCCTCTTACTGAGGAGACCCTCCACAGCAACCAATGACAATCACTGATCATCTATTCTATTTTTCTATCTATTCAAAGCCTGTTGCTCTCACCACTGTAACATATGACATGACGTGGTTAGAACAGCAAATGTTCATGTTTATGTGAATGTGTGTAGACTCAAGTTTCTGGAGTATTTAATCAATCATTCACAGCTGCTGAGTGTCAGTGTGTCAAAACCTTGAACAGTTAAATAAACAAATACATAGTCTCATAATAAGTGCATTATGTGACAAACACATCAGACAATGCACACACGCACATGTGCACACACAGTTTGTAGCCTCTTTGTCTTTGTATGGTGGTGTAAAAGTAAAAACTGCACACATTGTTCAGCCTCTCTCTCTTCATAGAAACATGTGACACAGGTGTTATGGTTGGAAAAAAAATCTGATTTTTCACACAGTGGATAATCTCAGTGGAACAAAATAAAGGAGTGAGGAGTGTGTGTGGGATTCTTTAAGAGAGAGGAGGTCGGCTTGGAAAAGCAGTGCAGATATTTTCACACCCCCATGGGGTGTAACTAAAATCTTTCAAATTAAATCGAGAACATCCCCATCTGCTCAACAGACCGTCTTGCTCTGTTAGTGTCTGCAGCGGACCTGGAAGACCCACAGGCGCTGTACCTGCCATCCACCCAACACACTGTACATATAAATTCACTCCTGTGCACTCTGGCTGCATCTGATGCAATCTGCTGAAATCAACACACTTCACACTTCACCCAGCAGGTCAGGATGTAGGAACATGAAGGTGGAACAACTGTACTTTGCAGGAAGTACCTACAGTATTAATGACATATTTATTTGTAGGATTGGATGAATAATTGAACAGTTCTGCTTTGCAGAGAGAGGTTAGAGTTTTAAAATACTGAGGCGTTTTTGAATCTCACACTCCTGAAGTATTCAGAGAGATTTCTATGCAGTGCTTGTAGTTTACGTTGTGTACATTTTCATACAATAATAAAAATTATGAAAACAAATACACAAAAAGACTGTTTGATACAAGGATGAAAATGCATTAAGAAGTGAATCAAATTTGTGCGCGTGAAAGACAAAATTTAAGATGTGAAGCCACCAGGAAACAGCAGCAGACATTAAGAAAGTCCGTTAGTTAGTCAGTTTGTCTTTTACTCTTTCTGACTCAGATTAAACAGTTTTGGTTTCAGTCCCTCCAGGCATAGAGATAACAAAACATACAGATTACAATGTACGCAATTAAGCAACATTTTCAACCTTTATTATGACAGGAGAGGTCAACGCCTGCATATATGAGGTGATAATTTGTTACAAACTAAACTCAGTTCAAAACATCTGTTAAGCACTTTTCACAAAACACAAATCCCCCGCTGGTGTTTATGTGTGTCAAGCTATTACAAGCGTGGTCGCCTCTCTGCGTCTCTGTGCTAAGTCCAAACACACAGCTGAAAGAAGCCAGAGATTAACAATGGAAAGATACAGACAGAAAAAAGTAGCTCAGACTCTGCTGGAAATCTCCTGGCCTTTTAGAAATCTGTGCAAAACTCAGCAAAGCACAGATAGTTTGCAGCATCATGGTTAAATGGTGGATGTTTCACACTGTTGGATCACTTGGCTTCTCCTCTTTCCAGGATTTTATTGATCTTCAAACAGGTCATTCCCACATTACGCATGACCTTACACTGATCTCATAACCATGAGGGAATGCCTGAAAACATGTCAACGTCAATAACTCACTATCAGCATCTGTTGAAACAGACTCCATGAGGCAGACTGAAAAAAAATACATTTCCAATATGTAAAACTGGCATCTTAAGATCGTTTTTCTTTTTCTTGTCATCACTGTCAAGGTTAATTTTCATTTAGGTATAGAAAATAACTAGCAAAAACAACTTTGTTTGTAGAGAGAAAATATACAGAGTGGAAATGATAGATGAGGAAGAGAGCGTTAATCAAAGAGCCAAACCTCTAAATAAGGTTCAAGGACAGAGAAAGGTTCTGCCTTTGCACATATAGATACAGAATCAATACAAACATAATTCAATTTAAAATGACATGAAGTGTTACTGGAACGATAAACCACATTTCCACCAAACTCTTCGATACAGTACCCTTGGTAATAGGATATATTTTTACCCTACAGAGCCTAAATCCTAGAGTCAGAGAGTCAATGCTGTGAATCAGTCAACATGTCTACATTCATCTGCATCAAGATTTGCACGTTTTTATGGTCATACTGATGAGCAAACAACATCTTCTTCATCACGTTGCTTTATTGACGCCTTTCAGTGAATCAGTCTGTGTTTGTGTTCTTATGTGTTTTCTACATTTGGTTTTAGTTGCGCATTGTGTTCAGGTCGATAGACAATATCCTTGATATCTGTCCAGGCTGAGTTCTCTATCTAATTTCTATAATGTTCACTACAGTATAAACTCCCTTTTCATAGCACTCTTATTTTCTTTTCATATTATACAGTTTGTCCTAGTCAGGTGCCACACAAGGTCACAACAGTGAACAACAGCGATTTCATTATATCTTTGTTGGCCAGAATAAGTTGTTTCCAAGGTTTGCATCGCTGGTTGTGGAACTTATATTATAAACAAGTCACTTCTCTAAACTTTCAGCTACTTCCACCCCTGGGGGGTGGTGCAGGTCAGGTGGAGGGTTAGTGGAAGTGTCGCTGGATGAACATGTCTCTGTCTAATGCAAACTGTCACAGCTGTCCGCTGGGAGAGCATGGAGAGTAAAGCACAATGTGCTGGTTAGTCTCAGTGTGTCTTCATGGGGTTGCAAAAATGTGACTTGAGGCAATGTTCTGCTAAATACCACAGTTACATAATACACACACACACACACACACACACACACACACACGTACAGAAGCTCGGACCAAAAGCTGCGTTCAGTGCGCTTATCCTAAAACCAGTTGGAGGTATACATTCACAAATAAATCATACAGACACACAACACAGACACAGGTGTGCTCATATATACATACAGGAAGTCGTATTTTTGTGCACACACCACATCCACCTGTTTTCATTGTTCTCTGTTACCAAAAGTCAATAAAGAAAAAGTTACTGAACTAGCCTGACTTGTGGCTAGCATTAAGACAGCCTCAACTGTACAGTGATTTATTTTGTCTATTTATTCATTTCAATAGGCGTATTAGAATTTCTGCAGGTGACTCTTGCTGCTCTTATTTTTTCAGTTTAGAGCTAATGAGCCAATGGGGAAGTGCTTTAAACTGCAGTTTCCTCAATACTTAATGCAATACATGTTCAGTCAAAAGAAATACTGTGTTGACATTAAAAAACAACTTCTCTGTTGTCAGTCTTTTCTTTGATTGAATTGTATTATAGTGATATCCTGCTTATAGCTAAATAAATGAAAATGCATTGTTTTCTTTAGAATATATTAACGCTTGAGGAGAGGTTTGCCTGTGTCTCACTGACTATCATCTCACCTATTAGTCATGAAGCTTCCACACAAATTAAGTTAAATAATAATCCTCCAAAATTATTTAAAAAAAGTTTAAATTCAGTGTAGCTTTCCCACATTGGTGTAAACACCAGTAAGAGTCATCATAATTGCTGAGTCTGTTAGTTTAAATAGAAACAAAAATCACATCACACAACCATATCACTGCATCCCATCGTAACATTGTTATCAAAGTGCATTTGATCGGCATATTTTAGTTGCTATGATTTTATATTGAGAGAATATCCAGCTCAAAAAGACAGGGAACATTTTTATGATATTTTCTTTATGATTTGAAGTATTTCTGTCTGGTGTGTTATGTCGAACAGAAAAAAACAACATATTTCACTAAGGCTATATAGATCCGTGTGGCCATGATTGAGTGTGAGAAAACTCTGATTCGAGTTTTTAGTTAGTTTTGAAAGGCTTGTCTTGGTGCACGTGTCAGATGGCCTAGAAATCTTGTGACGGGCTTTCTATCGATCTCCTCACTTCCTGTTGGATTGAAAAAAACGTCTCCAAGCAAACCCTGCTGTGCCCACAGCCGGCGCCTCCTGGAAGACGGCAGATACAAAGCACAGGAAGGGCGAAAATACCAAAGAACACCAAACTGCCTAGAGGCTCATTTTCACTGTGTCACATAAAGGCTTTTTCAGTCTGGACTACGGAGATATGCTCAAAAAGATAAAAAATCTTCCCCAGTGATGAGCTGAGAACAACTGCTTTGCTTTTGCTGTCTGTGAAGTGGTATTATCCTTCCCCCTTCTGACAGATTTCCCATAGAATGATGGGTGAAGAGTGAAAAATGCATTTGATAAAAAGGAAATATTAGACCTCTGAACCCACAGTGCATTGCTATTTCAGATTAGAAAATCTGAGGACAAATGGCAATTGTCAAATAGCTGCAATTGATGTGAAACAGCTTAGCTATTTCAAAACCGAGAAAATTTGATTCCAGTTTTCACTGTCCCCCTAGTCCTCTTGTATGAACTGCAATGGAATCACTTAGCGTGTCCCCGTTTCTATTCTGGAGGTAAATTAGAGCACCTCGTTAGTCAAACACACTCGGGGTTCACCGGCCTTAGAAGTACGCTCTCCTGTGCTCTGAGCGCTGCAGGAGAAAATCATTCATAAATACCTGAAGCTGGTGTTTATTTACTCCATGGAGACAGGTGTGGTCTAAATTCAGATCCTTATTTCCATAGTGCACTTTGTCACGAGACCACCATCCCTCCATGTGCTCTGTGCACGTGATATTTAAGAATGAGAGAAAGGTGAAGGAAAAGGGCAACGTGTCCTCTCCATGGGAACACACACACACACACACACACACACACACACACATATGCAGGCACACACACCGTCGTATATATTGTCCATGTGCACACGTCACATGATGCCTCCTGATATGTCCTGGGGGTGGGGGGAGATGACAAAATCAGATAAAGGAAGGACGCTCATATCAGGAATTTTCTGCACTTTACAGATTTTCTCATTTATGAGAGCCATTGCTCACAGTATTGTATATAACTGAAATACATCATCAAATTATATCAGAACTTTTGAGTCTGCTATGATAATTATACCTCACACATTAAGTTTTGTTTTTATCCAAACTTATGAATACTGGGCTTCTGACCTTCAGATGTGAGGCAGAAAACAACAAACACTTTACTCAAATGTTGATTAGTTTTTTTCCTGTCTCAAAACATCTGTTTTTATTTATATTTTCCCTCCCGCTGCTATGGAAGCAGAAACAGCCAAGATCTTTTTTATGGTTTAACGCCTTTGGCCTGCCTCACTTCTGTTTCTAAAGTCTAACTTCCTGTATGGCAAAACAGTGAAAGCCCCTTTAAAATGAGTGGAAACCACCAGCCAGTGTTGTGGTGGTGACTTCCTGCACCAGGCTGGAGAGGGTGGCAGCCATACTGAGGAATTAGGGAAAGACTGAAATATTCATTCTTACTCAGAACCACCTGTGTTCCTTTTTTTAAAAAGAGACTGTTTATGCTATCTGGCCACAAGCAGAGTGTGAGAGACCCCAGGGTGCTGAGGGAGAACAACAACAACAGAGAGAGGAAACATCTGCAGAGAGGGTCAGCGGCACATAGAGGAATTTCCGCACATGGAGGATGACTCATAAAATCTGTTTTTTTTTCTTCCCATCTTAAACAGTGAGCATCCAATGCAGCGAATCTACAAAAATATGATATAACACTGTGCTGTGCTAGAAAAAAATGTCCTTATCAAAATCTTTGCAATTTTTTTCTAGTTGTAATTCTTCATTCTATAACCCTTATAGTCACAGTAGTTTATCTCAATAGTTTTACAGCTTTACAGCTATCTATCTATTTATTTATAGTTCATTACTCCCCTTAACTTCTCAAAAATGTGTGTGGGTCCCAAATGAAAATATCAATAAAACATTAGTAAATTAATCAGAACTAGACTTTATAAAACTTCATGTAATGTTTACTCGTGGTGTGCTTGGTGTCTTGTGTGTTTTTGTCCCTGTGGATGAAGAATAACAACACATTCACAACATGTTTTGGCTCTGTCTTTTGTGTTCAAGTGTCAAACTATGCACAGTAGATGTAAGTACGTCACACCAATCAGTCAGCTGGACTTAAACGCTGCTGTACTGCTGATTGCAGTAGGAAATGTAAAAATATAAGTGTACTCTTAATATATTACTGTTTTGACTGCGTGATTGTTGAAATGAAGCCCAAGGACCTTGGATCGGCTGCTACGATTGTTGAATTAAAGTTGGTTGCCTCAATTACTAGGACTGCTCATTTTCTGATAATAGCTTGGCCTTGGTGTGAGTGCTGAGGGGAATAAATGTCGACCCCCGAGATTAAATGTTATTGAATTTACTGCACCAGGAGGACCAATTGAATCTTTGAGGGTTTGTATCTGGTGAGCATCCAAGAATCAATACAATGAACGAAAGAGGCCTGGAAATTAAAGCAAATTCTGGTGTAGAAGCACAGGTTTACTGCATTTAACAACAAGCATAAGTTTTTGTTATAAGTAGTTATCTCTTCTGTGTAGAGAAAACATGTTTAAATAATCATTATGTGGCCCTATTGTGGGTTGGCAGAGAATAGGAAGTATGTTACTAGAGTTATCAACCTGCCATCACAGATGTCCAGGTGATTTAGGAAGATAAATAATAATGTGACACATATTTGACGGCGAGACATTTCAGCAATCATTTTCCATCGGCTTGATGAATGTCACAAGAGTCACGGCAGATCTAGGTCAGTGTTGAGAATGGATGTTTGTTTTTTTTTAAACACTTTACTTACGCATCTGTTCATAAATAGGTATAGAATAGATTTGTGGTGCGTCCTCTATAAATCCAATTATCCTAATAAAAAATAAAAATGCACCAGACAAATGCACAACTTAAAGAAACAGGATGATGTGACTCTTAACAAAAGATGATTGAATTAGGGCAAACTATGAATACAGGTCAGAGTCACCATTATTTTTTTATTATCAGCGTAATACCGAAAATCATAATATTAACTCACAAGGTGTGATGTTGGAAAATGGACAAATAAACAAAAAGTCAGAATGCACATTAAGCATTTTGACAACATTTGAGTGGATGTGACCCATGCATCATCTCTGTCTTCAACATTTGTGGTGACCAGCACTTCTTTTTATTATGGTCAGAAATCCAAACTCCCTCAGCGCTGTCATCTCGTCTCTAATGATGGCCGGATTACTTTTGTATGTTAGGAGGGCACTGATGAACATCAGGCTGAAAAGGGAAAAGGAAGGTAATTAACATTTCTGTGAGTATTTTCCAAAGGGACAAAGGGAGCAGATAGAAATTTCATTTCTGTATATGGAGTAGCACTTTAATGGCCTTCTCCCATCTATTCACATCCTGCATCCCTCCCTCCGGTGGCCTACATACCTTCCCCATTCACAGAATGAGAATCACACGTGAGTCCAGCATCAAGTCACACCTACATACTTTTGTCCTCTGTCTGCAGTCACTGTGCAGCCTGAAGTATGAAAAGCTCTCTGACCTTCACTTGTTTATCGCTTTCCACTCCTACTCACTAAAGATCTATACGTCAGTACCACAGATCAGCACGTTGTTGGTACGACAGTGAATGTTTCAAATCAGTATCAGATTAATAATGTGAATCTATAATGTGTGGAAAAAAGTGCAGATATATTTTAATTGAATGAATTTTCCCCCAAAGTAAAACAGGACATCTGTTTTTTCATGAGAAAAAAGTTAATCCTGAGAAAAGCACTGACATACTACACCTATTTCCCCAATGCGTTTTTTTTTATATAAACAAAAAACTAATTTTTCTTCTGTTAGATCTAGATCTACTCACACTGCATGTTGACTTGTGACCAACAGATGCTTTATTGATGATTATTATGACTATTATTTTAGAGCTCCCTTACATAAAGAACAATCAGCTTCAGACTTTATCAGTGACTGTCCATATGCATCACATCCACAGCTTTAAATATCACATCTGCTGTAGAAAGGACCAGTGCATATCAATCAGCCCAGCGATAACAATATTCAAAGACGCCTATAAATAGATTATCAGATACTGTTGCAATCGTATCCACAGGTATATGCATATATAATAATCAGGTTTCTCACGTTCTGTGTAAACACCTTAACTGGATCATGATAATCATAGACTTTAAGTCTTCCTTAAAATCTATGATTATCTGGCTTTTGCACTCATTTAAAGGTGTAGCTTCAATTACATTTTTTGTTTCATTCACTCAATATCTCCCCCTGGCAGGGTTTTCTTATTGTCCACTAGCTGTCTAATCTGTGTGTGCTCACTAAAAAAAAGTCTGGTGTTCATACATAGCTCTGGCTCTGTAAATGAGAAAACTTATTCCCATTCCCTTCTCAGTTCATTAGAATGAATGATTCCCTGCAGTTGTTGAGGGTGTTTGGGAAATGGGAAATCCTCACACTGTGGATTGAACACACTGTAACAGCTGGTGCCAGGCTCGGTATGTAATGTTGGTTTGAATGGGGAATTTCTCTTATCGTCACTTCCCAATCTCTGCTGCGCTGAGCGGGAATTGATGACCTCAGATATCTCGATGCCAAATACCAACACACATGCACAGGCTGTGTGTTATTCTTCCACCTGACGTAGCTGACCAACATCGCGATTTGGGACTGAAACCCTCTTGAAGTATTTCCAAATGGGACTTTTCCGGTGGTGATAATTTTCTCCTGCACGTCTCCAGGAGCGAAGCTGCGGGTCACTTTAATTCCAGGGAGTGATAAATCTTTGTCAGGTTATAAAGGTCGCCGTGGCAGAACCATACATTTTAAATTCAACTGGCAGACAAATACGGTGGTAAGCTCCATTGTTCAGATCTGTTGTAATGTCTTTATACTACAGTGAGTCAATCAAAAAATTTGTCCATCAAAAGAATATCCATCGACAACTGTAATGATAGTGATGATCAATTAACTGTTGTAATTTCTAAGAAAATACTCAAAATTTGTTGCTTAAATCTTCTCAAATGTGATCATTTAAAACTTGTCATTATTATTTATGATTGTAAAAAATCAAATAAGGGTTAGTAGGACAGCCCTTTTAGGCGGTCATATATACACTTATATTATTTAACTATTACTAACTATTCAACACACTAAACTTTGCCTTTATACATGTTTCTAAGCACACGGAGGCCGCTACATCATATGCATATGTAACCAAAGAGGCTATATACCAAATAGAAATACAAATATGTATGTTACATACATAACGTAAGGAATAGTACCCAAATAGAGTCCATCCCCAATGGTTAGTTCTGGCCTTACATACCATGAGCCAGCCTATTATCCACCTAAATTGCTCTGACTCACACAAGGAAAATTACATCACCTGAAAGCGGATTATTCACACAAAGTTGTTAAATCTTGTAGAGAAGGTCTTTCAAAGCCAATACAACCCATCTGTCAGTCACAAAGGCACTTTCTCTTTTTAAACAAAACATCATAAGAGAAAGGAAGATGAATGAGCAATGGCATGAGAAAAACAACCCTCTTTATTAGTTAATAAATACTTTAATCAGTAAAGATGTTCTACTTATATGATCTTTACTGCTTCATTTTCAAAACCTGTGGCTTTACTATTCTCTCCCGGCTTTAAACCAAGAGGGTCCATTTATTCAGACGATCCACTTTATAACGTACACAATGGGCTCCCTCAGCCCATCAAACCTGAAGCCGTATTGAATGAATCTTCCATTGTGGATCAATACGGCACCTCTCAATAGGCTGTCGCAGTGATCGGCTCCTGCAGGTCACCTTGCACATTAAAATGAGAAACAGCCTCGGCTAAAGAGGCCAGAGCCAGTTTCCTAACTCTCCTACATCCATCCTCTCAGTGTTTGGCCTTTGGCAGATTTAGACCTCGCTCTTGTCCAAGGACTTCAGGACTGTCCGTAGTTATGAAATAGGACAGACTGTCACAGCTGGGCGTGCATGTTCACACAAACACACAGGGGTGGTTGTTTAGGCTGCACTCGTTGTTGTGATGAATGCAACAGAGTGTTGCACAGCTGATAAAATATATCATCTTAACCACGGTTGCCATATATGTACACACTAATGAACGCCAGGCAGAACGGGGCCATGCTAACGCTGTTCTTCATCCCTTAATTACTCCGTGTTACAAGCTATGAATAGTTTTCCACCACAGTGGAGCATCCCTCTGCTTCACTTGTGTCATGTGATGTTTTTCATCAGTGACTTTTAGAACGCTCTCCCGATCCATTCCCCTAATAAAGCGCCCGGCGCAGACCATCAAATCTTTACCCTCGTGCATTATGCGGTGACACGGCGCTCCATCATATTAGCAGATCTTTAGAGGCCACACGTTGCCACCGAGGGGTGTCTTTCGATGCAGCTGATGGCATTTTCACGTGGCAGGTAGTCTGCTAATGGAAATCATGATATGGTGTGTGTGAATGAGACAGCTGGGAAGAAAATGGGTTGGAAGAAGATTAGACAGAGAGCGGCCTCAGCATCAGCCGCTTGGTACTCTGCGAGCGCCGGGCCGGGATCAGAGAGATAGTCAAATTAATCTGCAGCTGTGATGCTTTTGAGCTGCGTGATCTTTAATGTTTCCAGCATGTAAAGACTGTTTATGGAAAAGAAATTATCTACACACATTTCACCCTGCTTCTCTGGCCTCATCACACAAATCACAGCAAACAAATTTATCTGTACTTTTTAACTGTTTAATTAAACATGTTGTGAAACATGTATTAGTTACTGCTTCTTAAATAAAAATATTTGCTCTGTGGTATTAGGCTGAATGTGTTTGGATTCTGGTAAATTTAGCTGTTTTATGTAATTTTATAGGCCAAATGATTAATTAAACAGTGGAGAAAATGATTTGCAGATCATTTGATATACTGGAAATCGAATTGTAAAATAGAAACTGAGTTTGTTTTTTTTGTTTGCCTGTTTTTGTTTTTGACAAATGGGCCTTGAAATGCGAAGCAAAATGCAAATGCTCAAAGCTTATAACTTTGATAAGACTTCTTGTGGGAATTTGGGAATTTTCTCAGACACATGCATGCACCGCTGTTTGATCTAACATCTGCGTATTAAGAGCACCCATCACCTCATGACTTCTTGAAAATCTTCTAAAATCTCTTGGCCACTTGAGAGAGAGAGAGAGATAATAACATGAAAGTGAAGTTGCCCTGCAGGGATTAAAAAGTTCTATCAGTCAGAGCCAGGCTACCTGTCCGCCCCCCTAAGAGAGCTACGACTGCAGGACGAACCTTATTAAGGTGGAAATAACTCAAGTGGATTGCTAGAGGAGCCCTGATACAGGGCAGCTAGCAGTTTCAATTTGGCCCGCCAAGAAGCCTGCAAGGTGATTCTGAGCGAAGATGATTTCACACACCAGTGGTTCATGTGCATTTCAGCTGCTGGAAAATTTAGCTCCGAAATGATAAAGGTGCCATTTGGCGTCCTGCCATAAGATGCAGATCCCCTAAAGTGGAGGAGAAGTTTAACAAAGCTCCCCTCTTTTTCAGAGGTGCCATAGAAGTTCAATAAAGGTAAGAAGAGAAAGTCGCTAATGTTAGTGAGAGCTTTTCAAAGTGTTGTGTGTAGTTCAGTTTTATTTCTTTAGGAATTAATTTTATACCAAAACACAAACCTTTCTCTCCTGGTCCCAGCTTTTACTGTACTTTTGTGTTACTGTATGGTTTTCCAAAGTTCAAACAAACCTTTATATGATTTTGAAAATCGACACAAGGGTTGTTGCAGCAGCAGAATGACAAAATAAATATAGTGTATTGTAAGTATAGAAAGAAAGAAATAGACAGAAAAAATAATAAGAGGCATATAAACCCAAATATGAATCAAATAAAAAATAGAAACTATACGTGTTCTCCTGGTGTCTCAGTCAAATGTAATCCTCTAACCAACCACCTATTAAAGGTACAACAATGAATCAATGATCCAAACACTTAAAGGGCACAAGGTCAGACCAGGGTGACCTATTATTGAGCCGGGATTAAAAAAAAACCCACAGGAAAAAAGATCAATTTATGTCAATTTGTTTGACAAATGTAAAACTGAGATCCAAAAGGGATTTAAATAAAATGAATTCATTGTATTTTGAGCCAACTCAGTGTAATGTTTTGTTAGATCATGACCCATATTTTAATTTTTTTGTTTTGACAGGAGGTCATTTACATAGGTTGAATTGCTGTGTTACCTCACTCATGAACACTGTTTTAATTGCAGCTGCTGCTAAACATTTATTTCTCAAAGGAATCGGGGCAAAGATAGAATAAAACAAATGCAGGGTTTTCCACAATGTTGTCAATCTGCTGAAAGTGCTGAGAAACTCATTTGTGAAGCATTTGTGGAAGATCCTCTTTGCACTACAACATGACTGAATATTATATAAGTAAAATTCACAGAAGTAGATAAACTCATAAAAGATGTTAGCTAAAAGTAAAAAAGATATTTAGAGCAATGAATAAATGAAACAAACATCTGAAACACATCAGTGTTAAAAAAGAAGTGTACATATTAACTTTTTAATTAATGATGTTTAGAATATGGCCACAGTTCAATAAATGTCTTAAATCAATTCAGAATGTGTATTTGTGTTACGAAGAGGCGCCTGACAGGTGTTTGCAAAGTCTCTGTGAGAAAAAGACAGCTGGCACGGAAAATATCACACATAATATTCTGGCCTGACCTCACTGATTAAGCTCTGTCAGAGGGAAAGGTGACATCATCTGGGAGTCGGCCGACTGGCCCACGCCACACTCTTAACCACGGTCTGCACGCCATCACAACATGACACACTCACTCCAAATTTCACAGTGCTCAGCTTCTAGGAACTCACTTCAGATGCGGACTAGACGTCCATTTATTACCACAAGCATACTGTAAACAGATGATGTAACATTTTGACAAGGAACACAGTGTAGAAACCTCCCACATCTAAGAATGACAAAGCTTATTTGAATAGAAATGAACATGTATGTTATAAATACAAATCTATAATGGATTACATGAGAAAAATAAAATGTTATCACTCTTCCTTTTAACAATTCAGCTATGTTTTGTCAAGACAGTAGCAGCTGCTTGAGTGGGAGTGCAGGCATGGTTATACTATTTCATTTTTTTTTACATTCAGTCACGTTATCATGACACAGAAGGTGACCCCTTTTTTTGCGTGTTAAGCTGCACATTCCCCTTTTTGAATTCAGCTGTACTTACTGATAAAATATTGATACCATTTCAAGTGAGGGTAGCGTGAAGTTTATGCAAATTGATTGTTGAAACTGTAGTATCTGAAATTCCTTACATGCAATGGTTTCATGAGTTTGTTATGTTTAGGTAGGGATTCCATGTATGGTGCCTCTCCTGAGCCGAGAACCTTTGGCTATTCTAAATTTGTAATAATCAAATCATGTCAGGTATTCACGAAGACAACTAACCTATATAAGCTCATGTTTAGAAGTGTTATGCAGAGGAGAGTCATATTGGCTTCGATCCCTCTCACAGGCAATCCGGATGCTTGTTTTGATGCTGTACTTCTTCATGATAAACCTTTTTATATATAAGATAGACATCGTTCTTCATCACCTTCACATCATCGCAGCCGAACAAACATCAAAACAAATCTTAGGTAACATACATTCTTTAAATTCCTGAATGGAGAGAGGGTTTGATGCTCTTTATTAGCACGATGCTGATTCACATTGACAGCTGGGAGCTGCCCAATACAACTGCATTCCTCTAGTGCTGGTCACCAAAGAGTTACTCATTAGTGGATATTTTGAGGCTTAAGGTCACAATGACATGGCATTTTGTGGACCGGGAAAGATCATGGGCCTCTTTCACAGAAGACATATTGACATGTCACCGTGGGAAAAGCCCAGGTGTCATTGCTTTACTTAGCTGCTTCAGGTTCACAGGGGCACCTCAAGAACTTTTTCATAAGGGTGGCCAGATGGGGCCACTTAAAATCTTGGGGCGGCACACCAAAACTAAACACCATCATTTCAGGATTTTAATATACTATTGTAGTATACAGGTTACTAGAAAAGAAAGAAATTCAGAAATACTTAAACGCCTACTGATATTATTGTGTTATTATTGTATTGTGTTACATTTTATGTTACTAATAAAACGCATAACTAACGATAGAATCTATGTGACTGGCGAGTGGGGTGCCCAGCAAATTTATAGGGTGGGGGGCCATGGCCACCCCTGTGCCGCGCCTCTGCAGGTTCAGGGTCCCGGCTCAATGACACACTGGCTTCGAGGGATGGTTTCCATATAAGAACCTATTTACACTCTTGTTTTCAAATACATGTTCGCTGATTGCAACACAAGTGGACTTCACCAGATAGAAGTGTAAATTATCGATCACTCAAACCACTTGCCGAGGGAGCCTGAAGACCATCTGGCCCACTCGATGTTTTGCGGACAAGAATGACAAGGATGTGACAGGAAAATATGCCATCAATCTCTGTTCAATCTTGTCAAGCATTCAAGTCTCAAATGACTTTGTTCTGCCGATCTCTACATTATAATAGCCTGCACATTAATGTTAGTTTATGAAACATTCTTATAATAACTGTGCATATACCTTGCAGAAATGACAAAGTAATAATATCTGAACACAAGTGCTTAGCATGGAGAGGTATGAAACACACAGATATGAGCTGTTTCCGGATCACCAAAATATGCTCTAATAGCAGTATTGTTAATGCTATAAAAAGTTTGCTTTAGAAAATGCCTGTTTCATAATGGCATCAGACGGGATGTGACAGATAAAAAGTTGTTTGGTTGGAGTTGGTCAGTTGATTGGTCTGTTTTTCTTTCTTTACAAACTCATATGAGATACTTTCTTTACTGCTGACTGTTCACTGTAAATGGGGTCATAATTTGTCCAGTTTATGATGCTCACAGAGAACTTAATAGACGCTCTACATGTTCAGTTCAAATATAGAGTTCACCACCTCAGTAAAAATGTCACATTCATAACATACTGATTGAAGTAATAATATACTAATAAATGAAAACATTAAGGGGAGTAAAATGTAATCTTTGTACTTTTTGCCCAGGAAATGTTGGAAAGAATAATAGTTTAATTAACATTTATTTACTTTAACAGCATTTATCAGGAGCTTTTATCCAGTGTAAGCTCACACCCAAGTACTCATGAATAAGAGCAGTGCAGTACATCATAAGATTAAGTGAGCTTTGAATTAGGCAGCAATACAATCTTTGTGGCTTTTGATGAGAGACATTTAGTATCATGTCTGCAGCCCCTGTCAGTCACGTAGCTTTGCATTATTTTGGGCCCATTTTACAAGAGGCTGTGAAACCAAGTAGTTCTTGTTACAAACATTCCTGTGTGAATGGGTATAAATTTTGTTAATCACCAGCAGCAATTTGTCCAGACGACCTCACAACAGGCATTAAGTCCCTGCCTCTGTTACAAGAATTCACATTACCGAACCACCACAGTATTATTATGAAGAAACACCCCAACCAGGATCATTACATAACACCTCACCCTTGTTTGACCTCGAGTGGCTTTTCAATGAGGGAGGCTAAGTAGGAATGTCGCAACATATCACGTTGCATTCAACCACTGTGTCACCTCAGCAACAATGAGGGCACTTTGTAAATCAAGGATGCTGTCGGCCGCGGCTTCAGCTTTTCATTGCTTTGATTATCCATGACAGTTTTTTCAGGAATACTTTATGATTAGAGACATCCGCCGGAGAGTTAGATGTAAATCAGCAGTCACGTTGTTCACGGTCAGTATGAAAGAATATCCTCTGAGGCTACAGCTGTGTGCATGAAAAGTTTGGGAAAACCGCCAATGAAATATCACTTTCTGCCTTTACTTATTTTTAAATGTCTACTTCTGTGCTGTCATATGTAAATTCATACTTTGGTGTCACCTGGTGAATAATGGACTTGCTTGTGAATAATTTACATATAAGACATCAACTTCCTGTAAGAAGTACATTGTACATATCTTAAGCATTTTCCAAGAAAGGGTGGATTTAATTTTCCAAGATATGAGTAATGAAAAAAGGTTTCAAGAAAAACTAAGCATTACAACATTCACAAAGGAAGGGTTTATTGCATTTTGCTGATGGACTTGAGTGCATTAGTTTGATCTGTGTGTACCTAATAAACTAACTAGTGAGCCCACATTTCTGTTGGGTAATTTTCACTCAAATTTTCGAGGATTACGACAACAACGGGCAGCAACGAGTTAGGCCTGAAGCAGAGGAAACTGACTGGATGGGATGTTATTGTTGCATTTGACAATAACATGTAGTCATTATTTTGTGGTATGTTTCGGCATTATTTGACATCAGAGATTAAGGAATAACACAGTTCTTGAAATTTGACAAAGTGTAATAAATGTACATACATACAATACATAGTATAGTATCTGTGGCATGAGAAGTATTATTTCAAATTCCTACTTCAAATTTCTTTTTTTTCAATCATTCTAAATTAACCTTTGTTAAAAAGTTTGTGATAATGATAATGTGCACGTAGTAATTTTCTGGGTAACAGAGTGCATTTTCTTTACATGTATTCCAGCTGAAGTCTTTTGTTTTGGCAACTGCGCCTGCCTGAGAAGCTAATGGGCTTTTCTCTCGTTGGAGCACCATGCAGTATACATGAGATCTGAGTCACAGGGACATTGCGTGCAGGATGCAGCCAGGAAGCATCACCCCTCCAGTCTGACATGCATTTAAATTTAGCTCAGCACCTTGTGATATAGTTAGCTCACCTCTACCTCCTGTTGGATGCTAAGCTTATTTTGTAGGACTGTTAAGCAGCAGAGAGAGGGGGAGAGAGTGCTGACTGGCTGAGGATGCAGACTCTGAACAAACAAAACAAGATCATTCCTTTGATGGCACTTCAGCGAGAAGAACATGCATCGATTTGGCAGATGAAAAACAACAGACATCACATGTTTTATTACTGGAGAAAGGGTCAGGGTGATCAGATCTTAGCAATTCTAGGTCACAACGCCCTCAAACGTCTTGTTTGTCTGCTGGACCACTGACCTGTTGGCCATTATGACCTTATGTTAAAAGGGATGGAAAAAGAATTGGGAATTTGGAGTTTCGAAAATGCACCTCACTGAGGTGTTCAGACATTTTGCATAAAACCCTCTCAACATCATGACTCTGGTTTATTAGACTTCTGCACAGTAGTGTATACATCTGGTTTAGCTATAATGAATTTGCAGGACTACAGTTGCAAACCTATAAGCACTGAACTGTTTGATGACGACTGAGCAAGTGGATATTCAGCGCTTGTTGATAAGCAATTAGCTGATTAGTCAAATAGTTGATTGACAATCATCAGTCGTTAATCATTAAAAGCTAAATCATTTTAGATAGCTCATTTTGCTCACAGATCATTTTGAAAATCTACATACATTGTTGATCAGCATTAGAGGAGCAGATTGGCACAGTTTTGTCCCTGTCCCTGTTTAGTTATAAGAAACTCTGCCCATCCACTGATTAATCAGCACACCCAGCCAAAAAATAGTCCAGCACACAAGCCTGTATAACACAACATGAACATGACAGTGTTAACAGTACAGACATCACACTGGTATTGATATTCTCACTGAACTCTTGGCAAGGAAGCGAATAAGCATATTTCCAAAATGTCAAGCTTTTTTTCAAGAGTAAACATTAAATCTTCTCTGGTTCTAGCTTTTTGGTCATGACGGTTTGTTGCCTTTCTTTGTACCATGTGATAGGACTTAAGATATTTTGGAGGTTTTAGACTGATGGATGTTTTCACAATTTTCTGACACTTTATGGACCAAGTGATTAATCAGTGAAATAATTTGTCTGATGTCCATTGTAAATTGTAGAAGTCCATATATGAATTATCTTTGTGTAGCTGAGGGCTACGGATCAAATTGTAATTTTAAAGTGTAAGAAACTAAAGTGAAATTACTTTGGTCCTGCAGAGATCACATGGGGAGAAAATACATTTTTCAGATCAAGCAAATGTTACTTTTAGTTCAACACTATTTGGGTAAGTTGACTTTGGCTTTGACTCCAATCAATTATGCACGAATACAGCCTGCGATTCAAACAAGAGTACCTTGACATAAAAAGTGTATTTTTATAACCCAGATGTTTTGAGCTGGTGGACAATGATGTGCCAGCCTGCCAAGGAGAAAAATCCTTGAAATGTCTCCACTGGGGAGTAATTTTTTATTTAAAGACAAGGGAGTGGTAACAACACTGTCATGTTGGGAGAAAGATAAAATAGGAGGTTGATTCAGGCAGGGTTTTGTACAATGGAGTTTTTTAGTGTGATGCAACAGGTTGGGAAATTTATCATTTTCTAAAAAAAATATTGGTGACTAATCCATGTAACTGTATCCACCTCCTATGGCTCACGAGAGGACACATGATCAAGGTCCTCTGAAATTCTGTGCTTTCTTGTGATGACTGCTGCCCAAAACCTGAATGATGTTATGATTTTCTATCTGAAGACAGATTGTTTCATATGGTGGGAGTGCAGGCTGTGTTATTCTTGCTGCCGCTGTTGTTTCTGAACTGGGGCCAAATTTCAGCAGCTTTTTTGCAGTCGCGTTTTGCATTTTTTAAAAATGATGTGTGTGTGTGTTATGATTATGTAACCTTACACATAAATGGTAAATACAGCCTGGAGTTAGAGACAACACTTAAAGCAAGGTCAGTGTCAGGGAAGAATTTTCCATGGGTCTGTGGGTTTATGTTTTTTCGTGTGTCTTTTCGTTATTGTCTTTTGAACCACAAGCGCCTCATTACTGCATAAAAAGTAGAGTGGATTCTTGGTAATGTTTTTCCACGATGGTTATGTGACCTTTCCAATTATCTGTGAGAAAGTGTCGCTTTTAGGGCCCCATTTCTATTGACAATTTAGGGCCTCATTTCGACTGAAGTGTTGTCATTACTGATTTGAGCAAACTCATTTAGACTCGCTGGAGGTTGTCTTTCCTGCTTTCACTGTTGCCCTGACCCCCCTCCTCATTTATTATTGTGTGTACTGTATAATTGAGCTTTGTGTTCACACAGACTCATTAACTTGCTAACAATGGGCTGCTGAGAAAATAATTAGACATGGTAGTCATCCTGTGTTAATGCGGTCCCTGCAGAAAGCCTACAGAAATATGTCCAACCAATTAGCGTGGAGCGGTAAGCCCCCCATGTCCTTGAACAATAGAGTGCAACATCATTTCCTCCAACAGAGAGGCTCTTCTCTGACTTTCAAAGGACTTTGCTGAAACCTAACAGAGGGTCTGGCTTTCTAACAAGCCCCACTTGATGGACTGTGTTGACGAAAACAATAGAAGGAATCTGCTAAATCTGGTGCAGGGCTGCGCAGGTATATTTCTGACCCATATAGACAATAACCAGCAGGGCTGTCTGGAGCCTTTGCAGCCCCCTTGGCCCATCCCTCTGTTTGTCTTTATGGCTCAGAAAGGTACAGCTCCACGTCCCTCAGGTCACAGCAGGTGCTTGTGAAGATGGATGGGTGCAGCCCTCTCTCAGTTCTTCTGTTTCTCTGGACAGTGCAATAATAAATAATGACAAGCAGCTCTCGTGTGCCCACATTCGCTGCATTGTTGACCTTACGTGAGGCAGCATCCTGAATCACTTACTGTATCATCAAGGGCCACAAGATACTGACAGCTGGCTCTGAAAGAAGTATCAGGGTGTGTTTGTTTACGAGAAATGAAGCTCTTATTGCCTGAGTGGTTACAGCAGGTTGGTGATTCTGGGAAGGTTCAGAACTTTGGTGATGAAATCTGGGGGGAGAAATGACATCACGCTCTCAAGAGTTTACAGGAGCACTCAGGCGTGTAAAAGAAAAGGTGCCCTTTACACTCAATGAGCTCAGACACAATAAACAGAAAAGTGGATTGTCAGTAAACAGGTATTCCTGTATCCAGTGTGAATTAAAAACAACAGGGTGAGAGGGATAGTTTGAACTTGACAGATGCAAAAGACAGATGCAGCAAGGAAGTGTTGCGATTCAGCCTCAGAGACGTCCAAGGCAACATGAGATCAGGCACAGAGCAAGAGTTACCGCACTTCTGTTTTCATGTAAACAAATCACTTACCCATCAGCTGTGAGCTTGAAATGTAACCAAGCACAAAAATAGGTTGGTACTTTTTGCATTTCACAGGAAATACCTTTTATATTAAGATATTTATTTATTATTTTATTTTGTTTACTGGAAATGACACAGTACATTATCTCTCCTATAACCTACGTTGAACCTTGCATGTTTTTATTATTAAATTGCTATCTAAATATTCAAAATCACCCGAGGACACTGAATGCAGTTTTGCTCACTTACAGTTGGAGTTTGGGTTGAATTATTTTGGCTTCAGTACAAGAAGGTACTTTAAGAATCCAGGATAAGACTAATCAGGTTTCTCCATCAGAAATCTACCTTGTTATCGCGGTTTTGTTAATCCTTCAACCTGATAGAGTGACCCAAGTCTCTCATGCTGATGGTGGTTCACAGATTTAGGTTACTGCCAAAAGCAGCGAATGATCATATTACTTAAGTGCTTGTGAATGCAGCCTATGTGTCTGTGCATTAGTGTGTGTGTGTGTGTGTGTGTGTGTGTGTGTGTGTGTGTGTGTGTGTGTTTACACGTGTCTCTTGGTGTCCAGTGGGAAGTGTGCTAATGGGGGCTTTTCTCAGTGCAGGAGGCCTCTGTGGATTAAAGTACAGATGTTGTGTTGATTGATTCATCTGCACCTCTCGCTGCATATTCCTCAGGACGAGCACTCGGCCATCAGAGTGTTTAATCCCTCACAGTGGGTTCCTTGTTTTGTGATGTAACCAACACCACAGCCAAGCATTCCTGAGAACCACACTGCCGGATGCCAAACGGAGATTGTAGTCCTGTGCACAATGCCTCTTTTTTTTTCTTTACAAAATAAAGGTGATTTAGACATTGCAAATATGTACAGATCTTCCCTTTGTTAATGTACTCTAATACTCATGATATCGAATATTCAACTATAGTGCAAGGAACAATTCTGCAAGTTCTGGGTCATGCAGTTTTTAAATACACATTTCTATAGCATAGCATACTTCCTTTGCAGGTTGACCTGGCAACTTCAAGGTGATGACTTTAGAGGTCAAAACTCCAGCTACACTTGAACTATAAAGAGTAACTTTACTGTCGGACCAGCATATTTCAGCTTGTTTCATAGCCCACATCTGAACCAAGTGACAAAAAGTGTTGTTTTGGGGTTTTTTTTTTTAACAATGTAAGTGCTGCTAGAGTTTTGGCCTTTGACCTTTCTTCCTCCTCCATGCACTTGGTAGTAGGTAAGGTTCTTCCAGAAACTCCTGCTTTGCCTGTGCAGTACTCAGGAACAAGACTTTAGGAAATTACAGGTCTCAGACCAAGAAAGAGTTATTACCCGCTGTAAAAACCAAAGTGAGCACTTTGGAGTTGCTTGTACAATAGGTGAAACAATTTACCTTTGGACTGAGTAAGACCAGCCATTTTACCCTGTTACCCTGCAAAGCAAACCTCTTTAATCCAGCTTCATTTTAAATGGGTAAAGTGATGTTGTTCTTCTCATCAAACTTTCATCAAGAAAAAGCACATTTCTGAAAATATATCTTAGGTTAGGAAGGCTGATGCTATGCTAAATGAAATATAATAAAGATATGGTGAAGTTTAGGTTACTAAAACACTCAAATTTAGTCAAAATTTTGCAGTTTCAGGTATGATAAAGTCGTTGGCATGAAAGTCAGATGCGTTGTGTGACCTCATCTCACAGCTTGCACGCCATTACGTTTTGCTCTGCCAACACATTAAATCTGACACTCTTGCTGAGCGTTAATGTTCAACGTAAATCGTGTGCTGCAGAACCATCCAGCTGGACTAATATGTAGAATACTGTTGGGTTGATTGTCAAACCTTAGTCTTCAAGAAAGTACTCAAGGATGTGGCATCGTGAAACTGATGAGAGTGAGGTTGCTTTAGAGGAATATTTGCGTTGATAGACTCATTGCGGATCTGGCACCAGACCAGTGTAGCAACGAGATGACTGATTTATAAATGTTTACCGTCTTAGGAATTCTATACAAGCACATCTGTTTTATATATTTCTTTTCAAATATTTTTCCCTTTCAGATGTTTTGGCATTTAAATATGTTTAATACTTTTGCCTGTCTGCTGGCCCTCACACATCTGTCTTGATTCTCTTAACCTATCAAGTTTTCTTTACTCTCTCCGTCTTTCTGTCTTTCTCCTTTACTCTCCTTCTCACCTTGGCAGAGTTAACTGGGCCGATGAGAAATGGCTGCTGTGCGTTCAGCTTCCAGACTATAAATATGAGAGAACAACCTCTCATAAATATTTGAAGGGGGCAATAACTGTTCGAGCACGTGCATACACACGAACACACACCATTGCAGTATACGCAGTGTCACACTCGCCCACAAATAAACACCCAAGATGCCCATGGTATCATTTCTCAACACACCAACAAGTTCATTCATGAGCTTCCCTGCTGCCCGATGATACACCTGTCCTTGCTGCGGCGAGAAGAGTTATGAGTACATCATTACATGTGGGTTAACAACCTGCAACATTATTAGTAGGTGAAGGAGGGCTGCACAAAGGGAGGAGGATGTCGAGATGATGTACTAATTTGCCAGCTCCTCCACCTCTCCATCACCTTGGCAGTAAAGTTGCAGCCACTGCATAAAAGCATCAAAGAATTATTCTCTCTGGTTTTTAATTTGCCTACAGTCTGAAGTAAAGAGCGAAATATGATAATGCTGTGGAGTGACTCAGACCATCTTTGATGAGACTCTGTGACCAATCAAAGCTTCTTCTTTACTGAGCCTTAAATGTGAACATTATTAAAGTCATTAATTGCCCCGCAGAGCTTGGGTTTGAACTGTGGATAGTAAAATATATTTGTCAAGGGAATCGTTAACTGTACTGTGGGCATTAGATGTAGACTGTAGAGACTGTAGAATTGTGGTAGACAAGAAAAATAACCTCAACTTCTTTATGCATACATACCTCCTCATTTTGATTACTGAATCACTTTTTTTTATTTTTATTGCCTCAGTTTAGTTAATTCTTCATACAAATCTTTAATGTCTAAAAATGTCAATAGGAATGGTGGAAAAAATGCATTTGGTGTTCAATAACTGAAGAACTTATAGACAAGTCCTCTAAATTACAACATGATCTTATGTCATGATGGTGAAGGTTTGGTTAGGTTTAACACTAAAACAGGTTGACAGTTAGAGTCTTGAGGATTTGTATTTACATTTATGTCTGTCTATTTACATTTATGTCTGTTAAAGCACAAGTAGATAACTTATCACTTATGAACTTATGAAAATAATTTATTTGCCATTTGACAAGAATCCATCATGTCTGAATCAAAACAACCAATCAGAACAGAGTATCCGATAGACGTCAGTCCCTATGCTCACTTTTGAGGCAGTCATATATCCGCCGTCTTGGTTTCAAGAAACCGACAGATGGAAACTGGAAAAGGAAGACATGAGGGTCTTTTTTCTTGTGAACGGAAGCAAATGACAGTCAGCCTCGGTTTGGTTAATTTGAACCTTTCAGTGATTTAAGAAAACTAAGAGCAAAAAGGGCAAGACTTTCCATGCAACTGACCTGAATGATTTATATATATCATGTGCCCACACGATAGCGTGGCATGCAGAGAAGGTAATACCTCTTTAAGATGACGGCTGGATTCAGGAAGACTCTGAAGAAGTCTCAGTTTCCTCCTGGTAGAAGAGACACTTTATTTTTGGCTCTGAGAGTCGACAGAGAGGATGAATGAGATGGGGTTGCCGGGGCCGAGCGCTGACCCTGGACCTGCAGCGTCTGCTCCTGTGTGATATGAGCTGTCTGAGGATTATGGCTGCTCAGAACCTGGGGCCTGCAGTGATCAGGCCTACTGTGTATTAACTCTGATACAGTTACCAGACAAGAGCAGTTGGGCTGAAGCAACTCTCCAACAGGAAAAATGTGTTTTTGGCCATACGCTTGTTACTGCATGCCACCAAAAAACAAAACATTTCGGGGGCGCTACCCCCATTGATTTTGGGAGTTGCGTAATCCCAATCGAATTTAGCCGGCTGTTGAGGTCGCTAAATGCTCACCTTATCTGCTGAGTGAAAGCCTGGCCTCTTCCAAAGCCCCTTTCATTATGAATGACCCTATTAGGAATGGGGCTTATACTACACTGTTTGCTGGATGGCTGTGGTGCCCGCTCTGCTGTCCTCCAGCTGGAGGTTTAGACCGTTAGAGTGAGGACATTTTTATTAAAAGAGTTCACTTTGGCTAGACCACGGGACTTCTGCTTTAAAATTCAGGACACATCCTGATTAGAATCACAGGTTTGTTTTTGGATACCAGTGAAGGTTGAGGTTTGATGTTAAAAATTTAGAGGTAGGTATAAATTAGAAGAGTGGTTGCCCTGGGATGTCTAAAGACTGATATGTCAACCTTTATAACAAATACCATTTCAAGTTAAGTTTTCAAATGTTTCAAAACACAATCATTAAATAATTAAAAACAAAATCACCATATTAAAAACCCTTTTGAATGTGATGTTATGCTGCAGGATTAATGGAAACAGCTCATCAGTGCCAGAGTGCATAGCAAGCAGAAAGAGCAGCCGTCAAAGATTTGTCATGATAAATACAGCTAAAAGAAATGATGACACACAGTCAACACAGTCCGAAGACGGCCAAAAGAGCGTAAATCAAACTGCGGGGTGACAGTCAAGTGTCAAATGAAGGAATGTGATAAGTAAGTTAAAGAGACTGTTGATATGAAAGTCTCCTCTTAAGCCAGCAAAGGTAATGAAGATTTAATTTGACTTGAGTAAAAGAGGTCAGTGCATGATGTTACAGGTGTGTTTGTTGCATTTGAAAACCTAAAATTGTACTTTAAAGAGAATGAAAGATGTCAACCAATTACCAAACAACCACACTTTATTTGTATTCACTGTTGAGTTTGTTCATCGTTAAGTTCACTATTCATCAGTTTACTTACACAACAGCTTCTTTTTTGTTATTGAGAATAGGCCTCCAGTACATTTATTACTTTATTCAATAATGATATTTGTTCATAAATGTCACATGTTTGACACGTGAGGTGTGTGGTGGGACTGGAGGGATGTCAATAAAAATGAATGATGTTATTTAAGAATGAGGTGACTATTCATTTGGAATAAAGGCATATACAGTAGTTGTATGAAAATATCTATAATAGGATTTGGCTCCTATTCTCCTTAAATACCATTTCTTGGTATTTTTGCCAATGTGACTGTGTCTGGATTTTACAGTCAAGTTAAGTGCATTTTGAAATGTTGCATTACATTTCCCCCCCTGTATGCGTGGGTGCTACTTTTCAACAAAGACAAAGACATGAACACACACACAGACAGACACACACAGACAGACACACACACAGACACACACACTGTCCTGGTTATCAGGATCTCACCCTGCTGTTAGTCTGGGTGCTGAAGCCAAGTTTCCTCTCCCAGTAAATAGCAGGGTGGGTGACCCCAGCAACAGGAGGTGCCAGCCTCTCCAAAACAATTTGCATCAGTTGTCACAAACGGCATGGATGCAGCTGTATCTTGGTCCTCAATAACACAAACAAATGTACACACTCAAATCATGACTAGAGGCCTAGAGCACTCTGAATACCTCTGAAATGAAAAACATATCATACAATAATAGTGATATGTAGAAACCACAGCCTACCTTACTGCAACTCCTTTTCTGTAACTACATTGCTTATATATCCACAAATCTACAAAATTTAGTAGTTTTGCACCATTCAGTTACATTAAATCTTGTATTTTTCCATCACGTGTAACTGTGCCTTACGTGCTACTGTCTCTTTTTAAAACACTCGTCACACACCTATTAATCTCTCACTTTTGTTCTCTCTTGAATTACATAACATTATCATCCCACTTTGCCTCTATCAGAGAATCTCTGTTTATTGAATCATGAGAACCATTCCTACCACGGAGATTCAAAAGTGGGCCCCTTAATGTTCACATCTCACACTTTAACAACTGAGGTAGAGCTAGGAATGAGTTTTCTTCTGCTACAAAGATGAGTGTGAGTTTATTGATTGACAGCACAATAGTCTACTGATTAAACAAAGCAAACACACACAGCATTAACATAAATCAATTCATTACATGTTCCTTTTGCACCCGTTTCTCTGCTGTTTGTAGTTTGTCGTCAAGGTGAACTGGCTGCTACAGTAAGATGATGAGCATCTATTTCACTGCATGACATGATAATGTTTCTTTTGGCAGGTCGCACAAGACAGTGCAGCAGATCACCTTTCATGGTCAGCTGGTGCTGTTGAGACAAAAGGCTGCTCACACTCTTCAAGTGAGCAAGGAGCCAAATTCTCTGACAGTCAATAGGTTCTATTAAATATTCATTGATTGATAGCGTGTCAAGTACAGAATATATCATAAACAGCTTGACTTGTGAAAATGGCAGCCCGTCTTCTGCCGTCTGTATTTTACTGAGCTTATGTTCAGTTATACTTTAAGGCTCTTTCTGTTGAAGGGCAGAGAAACCAGGTTCATCCCCAGTCACAAGCTTTTCTTTCTTTGTGTGTGGGTCTTTAATAATGTGCCTGCTTGTCCTTGCATAAAAAGCTTTTTCTAAATTTAGCATTAAGAAACAACCCACTGTTCTGATCTTCCGGTCTTTGTTTTTCCCTTGGACATAACTTATATATATATATATATGTATATATATATATATATATATATACATATATATATATATATATATATATATATATGTATA
>JAOXYL010000105.1:12609371-12620568 GCA_028564955.1 Terapon puta
CAGAGTCTTTTATTTAAAGCTTGGCTGTGTATATCTCTGTGGCCGTCACAGAGCTCTTGTCAGTAAGCCTAAATCATGGCAGCTTTACAGATACATAGATTTTCTTTTATAAGCCAGTCTTGTGTGTGTACTATATCTATACAATGGTGGACTCTTTGCACTTTGCACGTATTCAAATTCTGACATTTACTGCCTTTTGTGTTTTTTTCTTTTACTGTTTTCTGAGTTGACCTGACCTTCACATCAGAAAAATAAGAAAATGCTGCCACATTGAGTTCTGTGCCCTCGAACTACCCACGGCGGCCTCACTGTCACCTCTTCCCTCCATTCCCTAAATCAGTGTTTTGTCACCATCTGCCATTTGTCCAGCCCCTCAGCCAATCAGCCAGTCAGCTTTGGGCAACTGCAATACTCTAAAGGGCCCTGACTGATTTGATGAGTCAAAACTAAAGTTAGAGGCCGTCCTGGTGGTGTCAGCATGTGTGCAGAAGACAACGGCAGATCTACAATGGAAGCAAGTGTGGAATTGTACATTACATCTAAATTGCTCTGAAACAATTTATTGTAGCCTCCCTAATCTTCACTCTGAGAATGACTCATTTATTAATTTGACAAAAGTTGAACAGCTGCATCAGTGTTTGCTTTTTTTTTTTTACAAATTCTACAATAAATTTGTTTGATTAAAGTCATGTCTGTCCTCCCTCAGGACTGATTCTTTGTGTGTTGTTCCTTCTTTTTAAAGACATTTTGAGGAATACACTCCCTAGATAAACAGCTGGCTCATTCATATTTCGGAGAGTTGAGATTTGACTGTCTTTTGACACTGACTGACTTTCGTAGACTTGAAAAAGGGAGCAGTAGCAGTAAAACAACAAATATCTTGTAGTTTGCGCCTTGTCAAACGTAGAGAGGAGGGAGGTGATTTAGCTACGCCACACGTGTCTTTAGCAGCGACACATGTTCAAGTTTTTGTCTAGCTCTCAAAATTGCTTAAACCCAGCAGTCACTGACTTGTGCACCAAATTGAGGAGGCACACATACACAGCCTGTATTCACATAGAGGCAAACAGTAGCCTTTGTTCAGGTGAAAAGCTTTCAATATACGATTCCTTCTTTGGGTTGACAGTGTTTCACATTCTGTCTCTAAGTAATTTCCTCTAATAAATCATAGCATGCAGCATATTGTGATTAGTACAGTAACACTGGATACAAAGAAGGAGAGGATGTGATAAATAGGCCACTTTTTAATGCAACTTAGGGGGAACAGTGGCATGCCGTAATTGCCACTTCATTATTACCTTGGAAACTGCAGGCACATTTCCCTCCTGCTGAACAGAAAGTGCCCCTCTTTCACTCTGACACACTCTTTCTCTCGCCTGTCTCCACTGCTTTCATGTCAAATTATCCGTGTGAAGTAGTGACTGAGTGCAAGTTAATTATGAAAAAGGCAGACGCAGGGGAAGAGAGAGAGGAGTGACCAGTCTGGCCAACCCTCCGTTTCTCCCAATTACGCTGCAGTCGAAGAGCTGCCCCTGGCTGACTGGAGCACCAATTAACATCCTCGGTGAGTGGCTTTCGGAAACCTCTCTGAGTCAGTCCGGTGACCTGACTCTCACCCTGTCCTCACTGTATATTAACGGCCAGCCAATGAGGCCGTAATGAGATCACACCAGGCAGAGGGTGTAAAGTACCGCGCATCCCTCAGGACAGAACTTTGGCACAACACGCTGGCTGGAAATCCTGCATGAGCTCTGATAGACAATTTTGGATTATGGAGCTCACAAAAGTGCAGCGCAGAGTGAACCCATGCCAGACAGGGACGGGCATCGCAAACTCCCACAGTGCCCCCCGTGGGACGCTCATGAACCTTTGTTGTCCACAGTAACAGTGATTTAAACTCAGAGATCCACTTTTTGTGTGTCAGTAGCTGCCAGTCAGAGCAGGTTAGGGTTAGTAGTCAAATTTTGCTCACTTCCTAATAAGGAAATGAAAAAAATATCCACAGTGTGGGACAGATGCACAACACACCTAAAACAACAGAAAAGTAATCTGAAAAATGTCAACAATTTGCTGGTGCCTCTGCTTTCTCAGCTTTATATCATTGTGCACATCACAGTGTTTGCCAACTTTTTTTTAATATAAAATTTCAATATATGTTAACACACCTTTAGTTTAGATAATTCGATTCATTAAACCCTCTTTTTTGCTGTCTTTTCTTTCCTTACACACTGTTCACTTCCTCTCCTGTCATTCCTTCTTACCCTCCCAGAGGCTGCAGAGCTTTCTGGATCAGGCTTCAACTTAACAAAGCACAAATCATCTTCACTTTAAACATAAAAAGCAATGCTAAAAATAGTATAGTATAAGAGAATAGTGTGAAAGAAAATGGGACGTTGAGATAGCACGCAGCCACTGACAATATGACAATAGCTGTTATGGTTATTTTTTTATTTTTCATTATATAGTGCCTGAGGTGCTCTCCAACACACCCTTATGGGAAAGAAAGAAAAGGAAAGAGCACAAAATGCCAGAGCTGTTATGAAAAATACTTATGCAACTGTTGAACTGACAGGAAATGCAGCAAATATATTACTGTAGGAATGCTGGGGACTATTTGATGTGGCAGGTGGAGCTGGCTGTCAGCCAGAGCATCCATGTACAGGTTGAAGCAGTGAGACAGATTGCAGAGTGGGATTTAAGTCGACAGCAGTGGCCACTAATGGCTGTAATGAGCTGCAGGGAGTTGAGGTCTGGACCACATGGATGCTTAGTTCATCTGCACACGCTTATTAGATGCACACGAGGAGGTGAATTCATGACACAGTCCTCTGAGGATGCACAAGACACATTCACACTCATATAAAAGAAAAGCTTAAGAAAGTCCTGTTAAATGGGCACAAAATCCTGCCCAGTGCAGAATCTCCTCTCAGTTTTCAAGTTTCACCGAGACGCCGACACAGCACAGAATGATTTCTTTTTCTCTGCTCTCAGGTATTTGTGTGTGTTACACCTAAGGAGTTCAAGCTGACTCAAGGGGTGACACCTTTTAGAAACATTATTCGGGAGAAAATAAATGAGAGTGAGTCAGCTGGTCTTCAGAGGCTTTATTCAACTGCCAGCTGAGGATTGCAGCGGCAGCCTACGCTTTCTATACATGCACATGAACTTGTGCCCTCTATAGTCAAAATAAAAATAAAACTGAATATCTACAGTGTCATGTTTTGTAACTGTTTTATTTTGTTGAAATATGCATCAGTGATCAGTTCCATTATAGTAATAAAGCTCCAGTTGTTTGAATGAAAGTCTGACTAACACCTCTGGTGGTGCTCAACACTGAATGACCTGAAAAATTAGAAATTGCAGGCAGGAGCACAATGTGTTCCTTCCTCTCTCACCACAGATGTCGGTGTCAGCTGAACAGTATCAGGAGATTCGGAGAGATATGCCATCCCTTTCTTTCTTTCTCTCACTTGTTGCCTTACACCCCTCCTCCCTCTCTCCTTTATCTCCCCCTTTAAAAGACTGAAATTAAATCTTTGGCAAAGCTCCTGCAGTAATCCTGGAATCCAGGACTCTGCACTTAAACTGAGATCTCTCTATTCCCTCCCCGCCTCTCTCTCTCTCTCTCTCTCTCTCTCTCTCTCTCTCTCTCTCACTCTCTCTCTCTCCTTCTATTTTGCTCTGTTTCTTCAGCTTCTTGTCTTGTTCGTCTGACATGGTGCAATATAATGGGGTATGATGGCTCCCCTCTCCCTCGTATCTTACAGAAAACTGATGAATCACAGGTGGCTCTAACATTTTGCTGATACATGAAGATAAAAATGGTTCAAGCATGCAAAAAAAAAAGAAGAAAGGAAATGCTCTGCCATCCATTTACAGTTATTTGGTTCCTACTAATTAAGGAATAATCCTCGGTATTATGTGATTTTGCAGCTCTTTCACAGGATGGTAAGCAAATTCCTACAAGTGCCTGAAGAAGTGCTCAATCAGCGTACCATTCAGCACAGTAATTGATGAATAAAGACATAAGTAGAGTACACACACATAGTATCTGCTTCTATATGTGGGATCGGCTCAGTGGATGAAGACTGAAGTAATGTCTAAGTAACCTCAATGCAATACAAAACAATGTGTTGTATAATGATGTGCATAATCAAGGTTGGATGGCCCGCAGTGTCTTTGCTGTTTTAATGAGTCAATCGTACCAGTTTCTGTCTCCAGGAGACAGATTTCCCCACATTGTGCAAGTGAAGCTCATGGTCATAACTGAGTGATAGTGGACAGCAGATTTTGTCAGCAGGTTTAGTAATGAGTTCAGGCTGTTTGCACAAGTATATTTTTAGCTTCTCACCCAGACAGCAGAAACACTGAATATCGTCTCACTGCTATGAGAACAGATCACCTCAGGAGACAAGAAAAAATGATGAAGTGGTGCAAAATTCAGTAGCGTGCCAGCAAAACTGAGAGTGACATCCAAGCTGTGATACTGTATATGTTCCTTTTATACTTTCCATTCTCTTATTCACATAACAGATATAGATACTAGACAGAAAAATACTGAGAGCCCTTTCAATTTAGTTTGTTATACATAGAGACTATCTACTACTGTGTGTATTGTTTTATGACAAAAAGAAATACTCCGTTTGCATTTGGGTTTTAAATGTTACAAGGATTTTTTAAACTCTGTAGAATTTGTAATACATCTTTCTGTGCCTACAAATGGCTTCATGTGCCAAGAGTAAAACTGCTCGCTGTCTCCACTTCAGCCACTCTGTAGCTTCTTACATTTTGTCCAAGTGTAGGAATATGGCACTGAGCACAGAGCAATTGGTGTGAGGAGTCAGGCTCACATTAATGATAGGATGAAAGAAAGATTCTGCACTCTTTATTTGCATGTCTTTATTTGCCATGTACACAACATTTAGAATGAAATATTCATTGACAATGAAAATCGTAGTTTCACAGGCCCCCTCCAACAATGTTCATGCAAATATGCATAAAAACAAAATCATGCAAGTAAAAAAGAATAAGAGAATGTAAGATATAAAACTATATATGAAATATAATGCAACACTTACATATAAGCATATAAAATAGAAATAGCAGTTACTTAGTCTATAATAGTTAATAAAAATGACTTATTTTACTTTATTTTTATGTAAATCCAGTAGTACTCCGGTTGTGCTACCAGCTGATTGAACAGTAGGCTAGATAGAGATGTACAAAATCAGGCACACTATTCAAGAGAACTACTTGCATCCAGGTAATTACTTCATTGTCACAATAAATCATAACTTAAATGGCAGCACTGAACCATGGTAACGGAGTAGGTCTGAGAGGACATGAGCAGCACGTGAATATCACTGAACACTGGCATCACTGCGACCGGCCAATCAGAGCGATCGCAGAGCTGCTGTTCATGAGAAGCTAATGAGGAGAGCAGAGCAGCAGTAACAGAATAATGACAGAAAATGCCAAACCAAATGTATTGTCGGTGGGATTTTTGTGATCCGCTGGAGTGGTACATGTAATTTCCAGAGTGCTGTCACAGGAGTGAACAGTGAGTGGGCAGGTCTATTGAAGATGAGACCAGTGTGAAATAAGACTTATAAAACAGCACTCAAAAAAGCCTCATGTGAGATTTTAGTACTGTGACCAGCTGGCAGCAGAAAAACTGTTGCTAAGGTTTCATGGACGAGGCTCTGTTTTGTATGTTGGAAGAGAAGTTGTTGGCATTTACAGAAAATTTACAGAAAAGCACACAGTTTGATGTTCTGCCTATTCACATCTAACTAACTATAAATGTTAATGTTAAATCCAAAGACATGCAGGTTAGGTTAATTGGTGACTATAAATTGCCCATAGATGTGAATGTGAGTGTGAGTGGTTGTCTGTCTCTGTGTCAGCCCTGCGATTGACTGGTGACCAATCCAGGGTGTACCCCGCCTGTCGCCCGAAAGTAGCTGGGATAGGCTCCAGCACCCTGTGACCCTGCCTGGCAGGATAAAGCAGGTATAGAAAATGAATTCCTAACCAAAAAACTCACAGAAAATGTTTCTTCTAGATTCTGTGGGTATAGGCAAATTTGTCTATGTAGCTTTGCCCGTTTGTATTTACTTCGATTGTCCAAATCAGTTTTTTGCTACTTCCTCAACAACGTGTGAGCATTGCCACCAAATTTGGGACAGAACTGGATTGGATTGGTTTGGACTGGTAAAGGTTTTTTATATTTTTGACATCCTATACCAAGTTTGCTCAAATATTGTGGGTGGAGTTTACATTACAAAAAAAAAAGGTTATATCCTGCTTTGTGCTATTATAACCACACTGAGTGACCATGACAAATTTGGCCAATAGTTTTCACTGTAGCAGCATCATCCAACCACAAAGGAAGGACTCTCCATCTGTGTGTGTATGACTGTTGCTTGCATAACTTGAGAACCGTTCAACTTATCGACTTCACACTTGCCGGGTGCATTGCTGATGACCCGAGGGAGTGTAGTGTCGAGTGTAAAGCTGATAGCATTAGTGGCTCTCGAGAGCGATGCAAGCAGCATTTTCAGGGACCAAGTAATCGTCCGGCTCTGAACAACATACATTCTGAATGCCATGCCCCAAATGGACACTTATTAGAAAATAACATAACATTTTTTTGCCAGTATTGATATAAAGTTTTACAAAAAATAAAATAATGCAGGAGATTTTTTATAAAGCCGGAATCAAAAAGTCAGATGAACCTTCACAAAGCAGCAAAAAAGGACAGTAAAAAGGACATACAGATGGCTCTTAGAGACTAGCTTTAGAGACAGTGTTTGCGCATCCTTGAGCTCATGCGTTATCGGGAGGGGAGGGGGGGACTCACAAGCACGTGTCACGGCCGCCTGCTGTGGAACCCGGTGAAAAAAAGAGGACCGATTGATCACCTGCTGTACAGAGAGGCATCAGTCAGCAGCCCTGCAGTGCCCACAGGGAGACGAGGGATGGAAGAAGAAAAAACAATATGATGTAAAGGAGGGAAGGAAGAGACAAACACAAAGAGGAAATATGGTAATGAGACAAGAAAGAAAGAATAAAGAGAAAAACAAAGGGAAAGGAAGAAGACAGATAAAGATGGGGATGATGGGAGTGGTGGAAAAGAATGAACAGGAGATGTAAAGACTCACAAGAAGAAGAAGAAGAAGAAGAAGAACAAGAAGAAGAACAAGAAGAAGGAGAAGAAGAGTCAAAACAGCAGAAAACTCTACAGGTGGAGGTGATGGAGGCAGGGAGGAGCTATTTTTCCCCTTTTGTTTCTCATCATGCTCGGAGCATGTGTGCAGCACATGTGATGATGGAGGCCCTTTTTCTTTCCTGATTACGCAGCATCACGTTCACAAGCTGTCAGTGTGGCTGCCAGTCCCGTGAGTGAGAATAGACTGCTGCTGAGCACGGGATGATCCTTTTTTTTCTGTAAATCACAGTGTGACCATGTGAAGAAAACCTGAATAAAATGTATTGTGAAATAAAACAGGAAGCGAATTATGCATTTCATAGCAGTGGAAAAAGGCTGGACAATACCCCAGCATGCACTGAACATAAAGTTGGGAGACAAAAACTTTTCCGAAATGTATTTGCATTGAATAATGAAACTACACTCACATCCTTTACAGATTCCACTTCTGTTCTCACGTGCCATTACAGACAGACTGACACGAGCCTGTCAGTTTTCATTGTAAGGGAATCTCCATCTTCCTCATCCTCAAAATGTGATTAATTTGCTCTCCTGCAGATTCACATGGTGTGAGGTGACAGCGTGAAGCCACCACGCTGGGATGATGAATGCTATTTTTGAAATGGTATTTCCGCTGCACGCCAGTCACAGACGATCTGAATACACAGAGGATAAATCCACTGTGAAAACGGAGCTCTGATGATAGACGGCAAAAAAAGGAAGAAAAACATGGATGCACGTCTTAAAAGACTCTTGGGGACACTTTTAAGTTTTGATTTTTTTTTTTAACTCGCACCTCCACCTTTGAGCTCCAATATATCGAACTGAGGTGGGCAATCATGTAAAAGTTGTCACTGCAACTTTCTGCAAAAATAGTGAGTTGCAAAAGAGATGTTATTAAAAAAAAGTAGGAAATAGAACAGAAATTACTGCAATATTTTCAGATAAGTAATCCATATTGTTGTCATCTGTTAACATGGCTGTGTTTTATCATTCATTAAGGGGTGACTTAAGCAACCCTTAATTAATAAACAGTTCTCTTTTTTGTCTGTTTTGTGATAAATACTGCATGACAAGGGATAAATGAGAAGACACACATGAGACATGATGTGGGACCAAAGACAGAATAACAGCCAAAAAAAAAATCACTAATGACCATCATGAGAATAAGGAGGAGCTCCTCCTTCCTCGATCTCTCTAAAGTTATTAAAGAGGAAATTTTGCTGCATGCTTTACAACATCTGACACAGTTGTGATGAAATTGTCTACTTAAATAATTTAACACATTATTTAATGAAAAATCTTAAATTTGGGCAAGAATGGGATTGACCCAAATGATAAAAATTATAATTGTCCATGTGGGAGTAATAATATTATGAAAGTAAAGGACTTCAGTTGCTTGTCTACCAGTAGAAGTATCCATGTTAAAATGAACATGGGGCAGAGAAAGAGTGTGAGGGATGGAAACAATAGTGGCGTACAGTATAGAGATCCACTCTCATATGCAGCGAAGAGGAAAGGCAGGGAAGAAAAAGACTTCAGCTTCAGATGAAAATCAAGGGCTGGCTGAATATCATCAACATGTGTGAAAGGGAATGAGGATGAGAGAGCGAGGCAGAGGGAGATGAAGGAGGGGAGGAGAGGGGGAGGTTGCTATAGTGAGTGATGGAAGCTCGAGTTGTGAATGTAGGTCACCAATTCAGAAATGTATGTCAATGTGTTAGCAACGAGGGATACAGCTTCAGAGTGTAACAGACAATGAATAATAAAAGATAAAAGAGCAGAGGGCCAAACAAAGGTAAACAGATGTTTAGATGGATAATAGGAGGTAGGGTTATTGAATAAGAGGGGTGGAAATGTTTTTTCAAAAAAGAGGCACAAATGGGGCCTCTTTGCTCTGATATATTTTATGGTGATTAGTTTGGTTTTTTTTTTCATTATGTCTGGCCTTGAATTGCTCAGCAATCACCATGTGTAACCATGCAATTAACAGTCGTCGGCAGTTCAATACAGCTGCACAATCAACCATAAAAGATATGGGAGGAGAGAGATATTGATTTTCAATTAATTTTATTATTAATATTTTGAATCCATCATCCCACATTTTACATAAGGTCTTTTAACGTCACAAAGCAAATGTATTCTTTTGTAAAGCACAGAGAAAATCTGTATGACCTAAAATAAATAGAGGCTGTTGCTCACAGTGAAAAATGTACCAGAAGCAATTGCTAATGGTGATGAAGGAGTGACAGGACAAGAAAAACAATGATAAATCGTCTTCCAACTGCTTCTGTGCTGCAACACGCTGGAGGCCAGGCATCCTGTCTACATAATCTGCACTTTATCTTTATCTTTGTCAGCACTATGCAACCATTAAAACAGATACCAGTTACACGGTGTTCTGCATGGACCTGAACTTACTGTCTGGATAGCTGCACTACATGAATGCAAATGAATGGTCCCATTTGCCTCAGAGGACAACAGCCTACAGGATCTGTGCAGCCTATTTTAGCACTGTGTGAACAGAACATAATGTACAATACATTACACAGTATGTGTGTGCTGTTCAGGCATCTGGCTCAATTCCATGAATCGATCTATCCACAATGTCAGTTTCTTCACGTTCGCTTATAACCATGTCTGAATTTTCATCTTTCTTTGTCTGCCTTGCCAATCTCATGTAGAACTACTTAATGCAAGTAAGAAATTAGGCATTACTTTGTAACTGTTCCCTCCGGTTTTAGGGTTGTTCTGGACCTGAAAGACAAAAATCTGAAAAATGGGAGCCTCTGTGAATTTCTTCGTATAAAATCCAAAGCAAGAACAGCAATAATCTAAAGGCCGGGATGTTTGTCCTTTCATTTGTGGGGAGGAGTCTTGTTTTTGTCTCATTTTAAAAGAGGAACTGTCAATCTTCACAGTTCAATCTGTTTGAAATGATGTTTGCCCAAAGCAAGTGGCCACTCAGCCTTTCCAGCCCACAGTGAACTTTGTGGGCCAGCTAAGTGCAGATGACAAATGACAAAACATACAGCAACAAACATTTTGTTCTTGACGTGGCAGCCCGTGGCCCAAACCACAGAGTTGGCACAGGCTGGAATGAGAGCAGCTGCGATCTAACTGGCATTGATAAATCAAACTTCCCCTGCAGTGATAGCCATAAATAATGAGCCATGACCAAAGTTACGTAACACAATTAACTGGAAGCACAGCAGCCTCCATTTGCAATTCCAAGAAGAGCCAAATACCATCACCCCATTAAGTGCAGCCTCAGTGTGTGGGAGACGTCGTGTTGGATTCAGGCAAGAGAATTTGTGCATTTGTTGGTTTGCCGAGCAGCTGTACACTCGTGTGCATGCATTCACGTGCAGGGTGTGCCGGACAGAGAATACATTTATCCTCACACGTCTCCCTCAAACAGTACTTTAGGTTTGAAAAATGTTAGGAAAAAAAGAAAAAAACTGTTGTATTTCACTTTTCACCTTTACTCTTAGAGTAATTGATATGGTTCTGCATTTGTGTAAATTTAACCTGCCATCATAAATGTAAATGTTTTGGTGTTGAGTTGACAGGTTAAGTATGGCATTACACTGAGATTTGTTTCTGATGTTTTGTGTTCCCAAGTTACAAACATGAAGGTGTTTGTAACGTTATACTAAAATAACTCCAAAAAGAGAAAGTAGACCGACTCTTACAGGACTTTTGAGATTGATTTCCATTCTTTATAAAACTCATAACGTGAATTCAACTTTATGATGAACATTCACCTTAATTGCCACCAAGTCAAGCACCAGGCACAGAAAAATAAAATTAACTTGTCACTACTCGCTGCTGGAGAGATGAAAGTTTTGTGGCGCTATTTCAAAACACATCTTTTGATCCAGACTCTCCTCCCCACTCCAGAGCTGAATTTTTCTGAAGAATGACATTAACCTGTGAATGTCTATGAATGAATAAATCCCAGTTATTGATGAGTGTGTGTGTGTG
>JAOXYL010000105.1:12644281-12662798 GCA_028564955.1 Terapon puta
GCGCGCGCACACACACACACACACACACACACACACACACACACACACACACACACACACACACACACACACACACAGTTCATTGCCGGTAATGAGTCTGAAATGTGGATTTAGATCAACAGCTGGTGCCATTATTGAGTGGTTTGTGTGTATCTTCATTATCTTAATCAGACGCCTCAGATCAAAAGTCAATATGAGAAAGACAAACTAGTTGACAGGACAGCTAAAGAGGGACATACAGTACAAAGAGCCCATCTGTACTGTGTATTCAAAAACACAGAACTTCTTACTCAACAACTTTCTGGATGGATATGAAAACACCCAAGTTGCCAGCAGAAGCTTAAAAGTTTATTTCACAAAAAAAAGCCAAAATGGCAAAAACTAAGAATCCAACGGTGCATTTAAAGAACTTTGAGCCACATTTCTTGTATGAAAGTGTCATACAAATAAAGTTATGTTATCATTATTGATGCTAACTTTGCTTGTTGTGCAACTTCCATACTCATCCTTCCAGCTCAAGTTTTGAGCTGTGTTTATTGCGGATGAAAACAACACTCTGAGAAGGCGGACTATTCTTCCCCTTTGAGCTGATTTTTATGACTGAGGATGAGAGCAACGATGAGTTAGCTCTCAAGCTCTGCAATGCCACCACAGGGCACCGTAACCTCAAATCGAAATGGGTTCAGTGAGTTCTCCTGATTGATGTCAAGCTCCCAATGAGATAATACCAGTTAGAGAAGGTTATATGGATGTTATCAGTATGTCTGTCAGTTCTGGGGTTTGGCAGATTGTCAGACCTGTCAGGAGAAAATAAACACAGAGACACTCAGAATCACAGAATGGGAACAAAACACTTCCTGGCGAGAGGCATCTCTCCTCTTATATTCTATTATATTATCTGACAAGAAGGACTTAAAACAATAAAAAAAAACTTTGACTTTGTAGCTGTTATCATGGATGAATCGCTTGTGGTTGCAATGTTTTTTTTTTTCAGATGACACGAGTTTCAAGTGTCGTTTAAACTCCATTTGGCTGCATCACTCAGGCAGCACATTAGCAACACTTCAGTGTACTCTGTCAATGTTGAGAGGGTTTCCATCTAGTTACGCTTTCTGTCGCAGGTTCAGCAGATTCTACCTGGAAATTCCTGCACTGAAAACATTACCCAGATCATCAGAGAAGCCACTAAATGTTTCTGTTAAATGCTGCAGCACATTTAAAAAAAAATTTTGCTTGTAGTTGTGGGAAGACAGACTGGTAACACTGTCGCGGTTCTTGTGAAGCCGAGCCTGTACAAGAGACTTTTGATGTTCTTTCTCACTTTGGAAGCTGTGATGGAAAATAACTGTGAATGTGCATAAAAACTCAAATCCATCTGGGGTCAAACACAGTGAGAGAGATCAGTATGGTGGCTTTAACTCATGAATGAGGAGGAGGAGGAACAAGCGATTGCTCTCACCAATTTCATGCATGAAGGAAGCATATCAGCATTACAAAATAAACTTGATAACAATCAATATTTTCATCATTTTAGAGTCTGCCCTGCACCAACTTAAAGATAAACCAAGTGAGCAAACTGTAATTCCTGTGAAAATTTCAGATTTAAGGTTTCATCATCTAGGAAAGAAAATTAAGAGGTGATTTTTTCCAATCTTAAACAGAGCTTTGTCCACAGACTTTTGGTTGGAAAAATGTCTGTGCCAAAGTGAAGATATCTTATGGTTCGAGAAGCAAAGCCCAAAAGCTAATATTTTTTTCCAGATAGATGCTAATCCTTGATACAGACTCATCAAATCTCAGTCCAGTTACTCGTGTATGTACATGGGTGACAAGGTGAAAGGAAAACCTGACTAAATGAGTGGAGAAACATAACAAATGTAGATGTACCATATGGATGCACTTAAAATCCAGCTAAGCTCTGTGGCAGGTATAAAGATATTGTACAGGACCAGTTAATTCTGATTTTGAATAAGGTAGAAGGGGAAAAGATCTCTGAAGTGACTTTCATAGAGCATTCATTGTTGGGTGTCACAAAGAACAGTGACTACAGTGACGTGACGTTTCCATGAGAATGACATCAGTGAATATGACCAAAAATTACAGCGGTGGTTCAAGTTGGAGTCCATTTGTGCCTCAGAGGGAAGAGTTACTATAAATCAATATAAAGTTGTTTTGAGTGATCGCCTTTATCCTACGATGAAACATTTCTTTCCTGATGGTCTCTTCTAGGATGATAATGCCCCCAGCCACGGGGCACGAGGGGTCACTGAATGGCTTGATGAGTATAAAAATGATGTGAATGATATGTTGTGGCCTTCAAAGAGTGAGCACCATGTGAGGAAAAGTCTTTTCAAAAAATTGTGTTCATCTCTCCAGTAGAACTAAGCTGTTTTGAAAATACATGGTAGCCTTGTTAAAACATTTCATGTAGGTTTGTCCTCAGGGTCAGCTGGCACTTAAAAATTGTACACTCAAACCTTTTGTATTTTGCATGACCCTGAAAGATGTGCATCACTAATATCCACCTACCTGTAGACTGGCTGCATCTCTCTGCTGATGCCTATTACTGCTCCTGGAGGAAACCGGTCAAATTCTTGGAAGAGGTCGCGAATGTTGGTCTTATATTTCAGGTCCAGATCAAGCTGCACAATGCGCGTCAGGCCTGAAAGAAGAGCATAACATGTTGAGGAAGCTGCATCAAACTTTAGAAAGTAAAAAAAAAACAAATTATGTTGAACATATGTAAACTACTTCAGAAGTATAGGAACACTTGCTTAAAAAGAAGCGCCCTATCTCAAGTGAATAATTATTTCTTTTGAACCAAATCTGATCAAAAAGAAAGAAAACGAGTTCTCTATTTTTAGAATAATCCCAGGAAACGTACTTCTGAGTCAACTGCATGTAGGTTGAGTTTCTCTGAATGATCATAATGTGAATGATGTACTGACGCATCATCCAGATTCTGACTGGCTGCCTAATCACTTCAAAGAGTTGTTCCAGGAATACACAGTTGGAGGAAATTAGGAGAATCTTGAGAAGTTTAACACAATAAAATGGTTGCTCTGCAGAGGTGTTTTTGGTGTCTGCTCTCTGTAATGCTACTGCTGACCCACAAAATCAAAGAAATGCGGAAATACCTATTCCAATGTGGAGAGAAATGTATAGAAAGTTGAGCATAAAAAGAGCACGTTTGTCAGTTGCCAGCAGTAAATGATCAACTGTGTACCTGGTTTGTGGATGAAATCCTAACATCAGTAACCAGGATATTCAGGCCCCCATCTGTTCATTGTTTCAGCTTCCTATGTTTTGCAGGTTGGCATGGTGATGAAAGGATGGGAAATACTCAGGAATGGTGTGCCGGGGGCACAACATGATTATTGGGCTGATGAAAACACTTGTCAGCTTAAGACGTTCTGTCAAAGAGGACGGCCTTTAGTTTGAGGGCTGCAAGCGTTTATCAGCAACACATTCACAGAGGGTTGCGACCACTGCTGAAGGACTTAAGGGACGAGGATACTTAAAAATAATGAGCAACACGGGTTGTCAAAGTCTTGAGATCAAGTGTAAAAAGGTGTAAGTTAATTATAATATTGGCAGCAAAAATACATGTTCTCATAAACATGGTAAATTCTTTCCATTTGTGTTGTACTATCCATCCAGTGTGTAAACAAGAGATATTTATTCAAAGGAAAATAAAGAGGAAAAAATAAACACAACCACCTACAAGTGTCATTTATGTGAAACCAAGGCAGAGTAAATTTCACCATCATGGCAGCAAATGATCTCACATTTGCTACTCCAATCTAAATGCTAATGTACAATCCTTGTTCTGTACCATTTACCTTTAAATAACAATAGTTTCATAATGTTCTGGTACATCGATGCTGCTTTAAAAGGAGTTAGAAAACAGCACTTAAGTTGTTCCCTCTTACTTTCATGTGTTCAGATGAAAACAGCTAGATTCTAAGATTCAGGTTTTGCAACCATAATGCACTTCTAACTTAAGAGTAAAAAATCCATTGTGTTTATGTTTTGTTTTATATCATTGTATATGCACATTAGTAGCTCTGATTCTTATTTATTGTGGTAAAAATCAACAGCACAGGGTTAACCTAAACGTAACAGACAACCTAATAGTGGAAAAAGTGGAACTTTCCTATGAGTATACATGTTACATATTTGAGTGGTGCTGGAAAAAGAAGACTCAGCAACACAGCGGCGACCTGTTTTCTGTGCTCTGCAAACAAGGAAGCTTCCGTCACAACGCATTCATGCACTGTGGCAACACAGAGGGGCTCAGAAGAGAAATCACCGAGTGGTCAGCGCTGTTTGTTTGCACTAACGGGGCTTAACTAGTGGGAGTATAACAGGAAGAGGGCCGTAAGTTGTTACAACATTGTGATGTGGTGGGTTTGATGTTACATCAAAGGCCTAAGAAGGTGGAAGAGGGCTTTGTGGTACAGGCTGATACATCACACCACATTATGATTGTGATTGCACTCAAAATCTGACTCAAACACATTACTAAACTCTGCTGCTGCTTGCTCTACTTTCGCATGGCAGATGTTGGAGTTTATTTTGGGTAACCCGGTTTACTGTTTGGTATTATGTCACAAATTTAGCATTTTCAGCAGCACCTGTGTTATTTTGGGGTCTGACTGGTATCCTGTGAACTGGTTAACATGCTGTAAGTTGCACTGCTCTTTGTGGCGTGACATAGAAATATTGCTAACAAAAAAAACACATCAATTTCTCAATAAACAGTAGCATAGAGGGAAAATAATTATCTTGAAATGCATGCAAGACAGATTCTGCAGCAGATGTCCATTTTGGTTTTAGTATTTCAGGCTTGTGTCTAGAAAATTGGATAGAAGCCTGAGGAGGGAGAGACAAAGAGAGGAAGACAGAAGGTGCATTTATCTTGTTCGCTTCTCTCTTTCTTCGTTTTCTTTCTGCAGAGATCAAAGGACAAGATGAGGATTTAAAAAAAAAAAATCAAGGTAAAACTGGGTTATTTGGGGGGAAGTTTCTTAGTTTCACACATCTGACTAGTCATCCAGCTGTGCACTTCTGACTGATGAACAGCTGGATTAGACGTTAACCTCCTTTGTGCTGTACTTCTGTTTAAATCTTAAAATTGAACCACCAAGTTTACTGCATATCAACACGTTCCCATACTTAACTTGCCCAGCGCACATTCTATAAAAAAGTCAGGCCTATGTTATTATATATAAAAGTGTGTGAGGCCATAGTGCTATGCTTTTTAAACAAATAGACAATTTAGAGGTGCAAATATAGTCAAAGCTCACTTTTTATTCTATTACTGTAGAGACCAAAGGTAAAACTGTAGATTGTTTAAATCAACATCAATCTACTAGTTTTACCTTTGGTCTCAGCATTAAAAAAAACATATGCAATAAACTATCTTGAAGAATCTATTAGAGAGCAGGCAGTAGAGGGAGTTATATCACTGTATTATTTTATAATCAAGTATTTACGTTGCTTGGAGATGTCTGTGGTATTGGACGAAATGGATTGGAGGAGATAAAGGGTTAAAGGGTGAACCTTGGCCAGGATGCGTGGTGTGTAAATATATTGGAGGAATAACGTTGTTACGTTGGCTGAGAGCTCGCCTAAGGTCAGATTAGACAGTCTTCAACTGAGGCACAGAGACACTGTTGTCTAACATCACATATTTTCCAGCAAAAAGTGGGTCAACCTCATTAAGTCCTAATATCGGCCTTGATGTGAGCACTTACAGCCTGTTTGTGAGGGTCATTGTTTTCCGCTTTTGTCACCATTCACTGGAAAACACCAACTGTTTTTTGTTTGTTTTTTTTGAAGGAGATTAATTAATTAATTTTCACCCTCATTGTGTTCTCATCCAAACTCTTCCATGGCATCCAAACGCTGATGTGTTTCCTGCTGTAGCATTACAAACACAAAGTGAGAAGAAAACAAAAACAAAGAAACAAAAGCTGAAGTTCATCACTGAATAAAAAAAACAACAGTTACAGTCTTTACAAAAGTAGCAAACATTATGAAAATATGCTTGCTAGTCTGGAAGAACTGCATCACACATCAATATTGTTATATATACACAATATGGTTTGTCCCATTGTCAATGTTTGATAAAGTCTGTCCACATATGGATTTTGTAGTAGTAAAATTGCCCGCAGGTCCATAACTTAAAGGAAGTCAGGACATTTAAATTCAGGTTCAGTCCCGCCCACTCGGTTAGCTCTGGAGAAACACGGTGATGATAACTGATAAAAAAAAAATATTCCAAAAATTTTGATCACAAAACAAGAATGGATTAATCTTGAAATTTTTCATCGATCCCATGCTTTTGGCTCTCGATGTCTACTTTCTGCGCAATTTGAAGCCCTTGTGGCAACCACTAATTTAGCTAGTGCCTTCCCTCCAGGCACCATCTTTCTCACTTTAACAAAGCAATTGGCACATTAGCAGTTTTACTTCTACCTGAAGTGGAAAATTGAGGTTGAGTTTGTGGGCGTGACTCAAGTCTTAACATGTCGAGACCTCTGGGGGGGATGTGAAACATGGAAAACGTCTCCATCAACAGTAACAGTGTTTCTTAGGAACCTGATCATTAATTACAACAGGTTTCCATTGTGCAATTCCATTTCTCCTCCTCCAAGGACAGATGGTGTGAAAACATACGATAAGGTCTTTGTCTACCAACTGCTTTCATCATGATTTAAGACAGACAGATGCCCTCTCTTGGGATACACTGAACAAACATGTCTGCAAATGATAACCGGATAAACAATCAACATCGAAATTTGCAACTGATCTCCCATTTAAATTTGATTCAACTGAATGCCCATTCATAACACATTCAGTCAGTCTTAGCTTGAGGATTTGTGATTATTGGTAACGTCCTTTTTTCATCTGTAAAATACATAACTCAGTATGATTCCTGGTCAACTTTTAAAACTTTACATGTCTCTAACAAAGCTTTGATGCATTTTCTCTCTCTGTAACTGTGACTATATAACAGTCTATAAAAGGCGGACACTGAACGGTTTTCCTGATGAACCATACATAAATAGAGCATAATCTGAATGTATGTTCCATGTATTTAACGAATTGAGCGAATGTGTTGTGACTAATAAATACTAATTATTGTGGTGGCAGCGTGCTGTATGAGCCCTGTCTCTGCCTCTATTTAGCTTGACAGAAATGTCAATTTCTGAGTCTGAGTCTACACTGCATCCGTTGAATAAAGATACAAGTCAGACACAAACACTTTTGCTTCTTACTGAGCAAACACCTTCCTGTCCTGACTGCGTTTCCAAACACTGAAACAAAGTGCTGACAATTTCGGCTGCTTCTTTCGTCTCCTCTGACAACTAAATTAAACTCGCTGAAATCACATCTCCCACATCACAAGTCAGAGGATGTTAAATTTACAGCCCTCCCACTTGCAGCTGCTATTTATGTTTGTGGATATCACTGTTGTTTCACTCCGTCATTAATCATAACCAATGTTCTGTGTCTGCTGTGAGGCCAGCTGAATGAGTTTTAGGTAAACGGTTGAATTAAAGATGGGTGGTGAAAAGAAAATATAGTGGTGTGGTTTTGTGCACCGTGCCCCCACCCCCCCACCCTCTCCCGCTTGCTCTGTTAAGACAACCACGTTATGCCCTTTACAGATAAAAGCTTTCCTTAAATAGAAATGTGACCACTTGGGCACGCAGAGTAGACGGGTGGCACATGTGGCTGATCAATAAGGACAACGTGAGAGACCATCAGACACTTTATATGAGGGGCTGCTTGGAGGGGGAAAAAACCCTTTGTCAGAGAAATCATCCAAAGCCACACTGGCAGTAAGTTTGAAATCTAGTCATAACAACTTTGCGCGGCGCCACAAATTACTTTTCAAAACTGACAGCTGAGTGACAATATTTTCGCCTTTGCAGTTTTCCTCTTCTGCTCCCTAATTCAGATCCTATTTTTCCTGAGTAACCTTAACACCATGCTTGTGATGTGCAATATAAAAGAAGCTAAAGGAAAATCTGAATTTGACCCCCCCCTCCACCCCCCAAGCCTTCAAATATGGACACCCAGCTTCTCTCTTTGGTGGAAAGCTCATAAATGAAGATGCTCCAGCTTGTGCGAATGAGTCCACTCCCATGTTTATGAATGTGGCATAATGCATGTCATTAATGCTAAAAAAAACAGAAACTCAGAGTGAAAACACATTGTTATGCTTAAAAAACAAAAAAAACGAGCGTCACGAAAAGAATGATAAACATGATGATCCAAAGTGTTGACATTGTACCCTCTGTGCACCACCAGCCACTGTTTAAAACCTTCTAAAGTGATTGAGCTGCTGTTGGAAAGACAGAGGCTTCAAGTTTTCTATGTATGCCTCCAGTGACGATTGATTTTAACCCAATAGCCCAATGGTTTGGTCCATTTGTGGAGCGGTGCCCCATGCTGCACATCCACTAAAGGGAACCCAAACAGTGGACACCAGAGGGGGTCGCTGCCATCGGTCAGCACCAACACAGGGGGGGCACTGACGTGGGCAGCAGCGACACAGCACATCCTTCCTTCCTCTCTCCCCGGGGACTCTGCAGCATGCCACGTGTCTGTCAGATACCTGCCCATGCTGCCTTTTCCAGCTGTGCGCCGGCAGTGCCAGTATAAAGAAGTGAGCATCTGAGTGAATTTAAAAACACAATCTACAGAATCAAAGCAGCAAACTAATTTTAAAGCTACTTATAGTCACAGCACTTACGTAAAATAGGATGTTTTTTCTTTTGTAAGATGTAATGCGTAGCACCTGAAGTAATTTCAGAACTGAAACGTTGAAGATTTGCCTAATTTACCCAAATTAAATTCTGGTGTCTGATTTTTACAGTTTCCCCCTCCCCCAAAAAATTATGTATTGAAAATGTAAGGCACAACTTTGAATCCAAAACTGGAGGGCAGCTCAATAACACATTTTAAAATACAGCATTGCTCCCAGCTGTCGCGTACATGTTGAAGGACGGGTTTTTAACGCATCAAAAAACACTCATCAGTCAGAGGTGTTTAATGGGGGGAAAGGTAGGATGTTATTTCGAGAAAGAGATTTTGCCGTTAATTATTTATTTATTTTTCATGTTTCGAGCACCAAAAATGAAATCTGTGGTGGCTGCAGAAATCCCAGAGACAGATACGTGATGTGACAAAACGTGCTTTTCTTACTTTCAGGCATGATGTGATGCATGGCTACGGACAGGAAGAAGATGGCGTCGCTGTAGTAAGCCCCGGAGCCGGAGCTGAAGTGCTTCTGCATGGCCTCCACGATGGGGAACAGCTTCTGTGTGAGCTCCACAACATCATGAAACATCACCTGCAGGTCGGCACAGAGGAGTCCCGTTAGTATGACAAACTGCAGTGCTGCTGGAAAATACATGAAACCGCTACTGATGTCATTTTATGAAACTGTTGGTCGACCCACAGACTCTCAGACCTCTACTCCTGTAATACGCCTGAAATCAGTGTATTCCTCGCTTAAAAGGTATTAGATCCAAAAGAGTCACAGTATTTGCCAGTACTGACCAGCTGTGTGGCTGCATTTTGTGCGAAGAATCACGTGTGTATGGGAGAGCTTTCGAAAAAAAAATCTTCTGGACCTTTAGAGAAAATGTGGCCAACAAATGTAGTGTTTCAGAAAGTCAAACTCACACCGAGTAAATCCCTAGAAGTAGGAAGAAAGCCTCTATAATTACACAGTTTGAAATTAACCAACATCATTTTCCAACTTCATAAGAGAAAACGTTCAAACAGTCACCTGCGAACAATACTCCTTTTTGAGTGCCCTTTAAAATGGGAACAAATCAATAATGTCAAGTCGTACACTTCGTGCACACCAAGGGAGGTGATGTTCAAAAGTGGGCCAATGTGACCACGAATGGGGAAGTGACTCAGAAGAATCAGACAGTCGCTACAGACACATACTTTCCTCATGCAACCTCTCAAATAGAGCTTTTTACTGTCCACAGTTAATAGCGAGAACCACTGTGTCTTAAGACACGTAAATATGGATGATGGTCAGACAGTATCAGGCAGCCTTCTTGTTTCCTCCCTCTCTGCGCTGCTTCTCTGAGCTCCAAATCCCACGACAGCTGTGAGCCAGCAGTTTCTGCATGTACAGTAGATATCTCTGCAGATTACTAAAAGAGGATTTAAAATAAAAATAAAATAAAGTAAGCACTGATTATCATTAAAGCTTTCCTGCAAGTGAAAAAATAAAAATGTTGGTTGGGGTATTTGCCGAGGAGAATCTGACCTTTTCTGTTTAAACCTGGCATCAGTATGTGGGTGTGTGGAAAGCTTCGGATAAAGCCTGGACAATATGGCCATCAGGTCCATGTGCCTCGATGGGCAAACATCATTTAATGATCCCTGGCAGCTTAAGGTAAGCCCTCACTCGTGTGTGGGAATCGGTGCCATCCTGGACTGCTGTTGGTAATGTGATGTAATGGCACATAAACCACTGCAGTGGGTAGAATAAGTAATTTCGCTAAAATCTTGAATTACTATCGGTATGCAGGCCTGTAAGCATGTGTGCATTTCCTAGAGCTCTTTAATGAATCCAAAATAAATGACAGTGTTTATATCAGCGGCATCACTGGGATTATATCAAAATAAGTGTCTGTTTCATAGCAAAGTATGAACTTAGAATCACAAGAAAAAAACAAGACAGGAGGGCGTCTCATTTCCGTTTTCTGCTGCTCCGCTCTGAATATTTCTCTACACTAAATAAAACACTAAACTAAAAGTTAATGCTGAGTGTTTTCATCATGCCAACGCACTGCCAATCACAAATATTGAAGCTGAGAAAAACCACAGGAAGACGAGGACATAAAACGACTGGTCTCAGATGAGTAAAAGAAAATCAGTTGAGGACAGGCTAACCTGATTTCAAAGTTGCACGTGTATTTCTGGAAGATTGGTGTATATTTTATAAACGGTTTTGTGTGGTTTCCTATTAACAATTTATGGAGGAAACTCAACTAAACCATAATTTTACTACTTTCCCCAGCTGGCCACAATAAATAATGCACCAAGGTCTTTAAATAATTAGCTCGACATGTGTCCGACATCGAGCGCGAATTACTTCTGATTCATCCATGAAAGACTCTCACTGTTTGTCTTCTGAGGTTCAATTTTACTGCTGATTTGGAGGACTAATAAAAACAGAATATCAGCATTTTTCCTGCAAAAGAGAACAGAAACAGAGGCACTTCTAGTGGTAATACTGTTAGCAGCACTGAAATTTAATTCAACCTTAATTTTATTTCAGACTCACAAGAGAGTCCATGGAATTAAAAAATAAAACAAAAAACAAAAAGACAGTAAACTACAGACAGTAAGTCGTTAGTATGTGTTGAGAAAAATGAACAGTGTTGGCATTTTAAATGTCTCTTCTAAACGAATGAAACTGCACAAAGGAGATGGTTACAACACCTGCTGATTTTCATATTCACAAGTCCGGAGTCATAACTCAGTCACACCACAACACATGGACAAGATCCACATCATTTTATATTCAGAGTTTCTTGCACCCTCTGGACATCATTATAGCGAATCTGCTTAGAAAGAATAAGAAGGCGCTCTGAAGAAGACGCTTGAGAAACGGGAGCGCGGCAAATAGGAACCGCTAACAGCCAATTCTGCACCTTTTTAATGCTGTTCATGTGTCAATATGACTGAAATGTAGTGTGTGCAGCGGTGTGTGCTGTAAATCCAGCCTTTGTTGTTAGGAGGTCATACGCTGTGGCAGACAGAATTGTGAAAGCAGAGGCTTACGGCAAACAAGCCTAAATGCAGACTGTCATTATTCTACAGCCACCAGAGTGTTTGATCAATGTTCATTTCAAGTTTAGGTAAAGAAAAGTATCTCACGCCACTATAAAATGGATTCAAACTATACCAGGGGTTGACTAAAAAATAACTCTCAATCTCGGCCTTTGAGAAACACCTGTTAATTGTTGTAAACAGAATGACGTTCAACATTTAGCGGAGAGGTTGTAATCACATGAGATATTCTGCTCACAGACTATTGTTTTCCATTTTAATGTGTAAGGAGTCACACTGTCTCCGCCTCATCCCCATCCAAACCCAGATTATTTGAAAGATCACAGTTTTGGACACACTGACGAGCGCCAAGTAGCCAAGCTTATTTATTCTGTGATAAGACAAATACTGTCCTGATCTGTTATCTACACTTCTGATACTTTTGGCACTCAGTGTATTTAGCCAAGTCATATTCTTAGTTCACAAACAAAGCTTGCTGCTCAAAGTTGACTTCAGAGGCTTGACATGTCTGGCAGTTGCTGGCAAGTTATTACCAAGGAACAAAATTTCCTTTTTTGACTTTAGTGGCCAGGCTGGCTTATCATAAATTTTAGTGAACAGATGATTGGGGAGGCAAAGTCTAAGCCTGTATACACTTCAAAACAGAATGAGAAGTATTTCCAGAATAAGCTGTGTACATAACTTTAAAAGGGTATTCTTGTATTTGGACATTCCTATTAGTAGTAATAATTCATTACCCCTGTTAGGACACATTTTTAAATAACAAGCATGCTTGCGTCTTTTAATCTAATCAAAAAGCGGACAGGAACAAAATAAGAGTTTACACAAGTGCAGATAGAACATGTGTGCGTACAAGCCTGTTGGCAAGGGCAGTCATTTGAGAGAACATCCATAACGAGGGAAATGCTTTGGTCCTTAAAAAGTGCTGTTGTGGAGCCACTAACAGGGTCTTAAAGCCCCCAGAGGCCTCGATAACAACACAGCTCTATCAGTCTCAAAAACTGACAGTTGTTTTTGCGTTAACTGGAGACTGCTCATTCACTTACAGCCCTTTCCTGTTGACAGTTACATAATATTCTCAAACTCACACTTCTAAAAAACTGTGCGCATGTGACACATTTCATGAAATAATGGCCTGAGTGCAGAGAAGCTCCGGTATGCTGTGACATGAGGACTGTGTGAATGCTGGTCAGCAGTAATGAGCGCAGCCTCCGGGCGGTGAGACTCTGCAGGCTGTTTGCTGCGAATGTCAAGTGGGTCAGTGAAATTTACCACAGTTGGAAAGAGATTTGGGGATGGAGGGGGGGGCTAAAATTCTTGCATAACGGCGGCCTCACCCTCATGCTCCTTTAAAGATAAATCATTAAGAGGAATGACGCTTAAGACAAGGGGAGGAGGATGTCAACGTGCTCTTATACACAGCCTCGGCCGGGCCCCGGGGAGCCTCCGTCCCATCTGTAACTTTGGCAGGACTTGTGTGTGTGTGACAGCAGAGACAGAGGCTGCACTTGTGTCAGTGATGGCAGAACATTACTTCATGATTCATGATCTCCAAGCATGAGCACGTAGCTTCGATTTAAAAAGCACAAAACTGTGTAAGAGTTATACAAACTTGTTTCCCCGGGTCACCACATACTAACTAGAGCCTGGCTGACACATCGGCATTTTAGCTTGTTGAGAATGGGTTGGCACCAGAGTGCATCAATAAGTAACAATTGTGCAGGACAGACAGTTAAAGACAGTCTGTGTCAGAGGACCTTTTGTGCCTTTACTTGACAGTAGAGAGATGAACAGAAACCAAGGAAAAACAATTGCCTTTTCTTAGAAGACAACGTAAAATGTGCCTATTCATATGTGTACATATGCACTCACTCAATACATATTCTGCTCATAATCTATCATTTATATCGTATATTTATATATTAAATCTTATACTGACATTTTGAGGTGAATAACAAAACATCAATCTTGATTCAGACGACTTTTTGTTTTTGTTAATGGTGTCCAAACTATGTGCTGAATAGACATTTTACAGTTGAAAAATTAACATGTCAGAGATTTCTAAATAATTTTAAAAAACTAAATCAAAATGCAGTACTAGTCTGATTCTGCGATGTACTCTTGGATAATTAGTTGACAGCACACACTCCCAACAGCCTTCTCTGGTGCTCTTTAACACTTTGTTACTTCGTTTTAAATTTGTTGTAGCAGGTCAGAAAGCACTTTGTCGCACTTCAGGCATGCGCCTCCCAAGACTTTGAGCTTGGCACAGAGGGCAAAATCTGACCAGCAGGTTCGAAAACTGCCAAGATGCCCAGCTGAGCAAACCAATCCAGGGCAGGCACTGGATCAACCTTCTAGACTAATACAGAGCTGCAACATCCACACCAGATGCTGCGGAGGATGAGACATTCCTGAGAGAGGACGCCTTGCTGGTGAGGAAGCCTTGGAGAAGGATTGATCATTTGTAAACAAGTTTATGGTCTTGTGCTCTGTGAAGAATACAAAAGAGGAGAAATGGAGCGGGGCGTTGCTTGCAACACAAAGAGCAACAGAGAGCGGACACAATCCTCTGTTTTGGCAGAAAAGAGACAGAGCGGAGAGGATGTCCCGTCAGTGAGGGATTAGTTTGGCAGGCCAACACTGCCCCCATGTGGTTTAGCTTTAAGAGTCTGCTTGTCTAATGTTGAGCTGAGCCAGCCATGATAAAAATGTACAACTGTAATTCCTCACAACAGCTCTTCAGTCATTGACTGAAGTATATCTGTCACTTTGTGTGTACAAGCAAAGGCAACACTGAATGCCTCTCTGTAGAACACCATCACTTCAATTGTGTATATGTTTTTCTACTGTATATATTATGTTGAATATCTGTTTAAGTGTATATCACTTATTTTATATTCAAAATTGCATAATGTATCCAGTCTTTATTTCTTTTATTACTATAGTATATTGTTAATTTTACATTTTATCTTATATCTTTATTTCTTAATCTATCTTTTGTTGAGTGTCTTTAGTAGTGTTTGGGGAGCCTGAGATTTAAGAATTTCATTACCAATGATTTCAGATGTAAATTGTTGCGTATTGACAATAAATTCTTGGAATCTAGGGCTGGGCGATAATCGATTTTATCGATTAATTCGAATTTGTACTTAATATTGATTTGTTTTAATGAGAATCGATTTTCTCGTCAGCATCCGCCACCAACGCCTGCCTGCTGGTCTCCTGTAGTTCAGAGAGGACGGAGTGCACACTTTCTCCCCCGCGCACTTGATACATAAACAACACTGTGGCGGGCAGTGCAGATCTCACTCTGAAGAAAGCAAACATATCTTCAGTTATTTGGAATTGGTTCGGGTTTGTGGCGTCTTAGTTTTAGAGCGCATTGTAATTCTGAAACTAGATAAAGCTCTCTGAAAAGTTATAGTCACTGTTTACAATAGCTTGCCATTTTGTGGCTTGTTTATGTAACTTAAACGCCAGAAGGGAAAATTTAAACAAAATAAAATTGAAACATATTTCGAATATATTGAATTGACAAATTGATTTTAGTTAGGGTGTGAAAAAAATTAAAATCGGGAATCTGGATTTTTTGTGAAAAAAATCTGAGATTTATCGCGCAGCCCTGTTGAAATCTTGGAGAAAATTGTGTACAACTATTAGGCCTGTGTCGTCACCTTGGCCCCAAGTACGGCTGAACTGGCTTCAGCTGTGGTCAGATGACATGTTATAAAAAGCTAGCCTGCTTGAAGGGTAGAGCTAACTAGACCTAGGCCTAGACTTTGGGTTTTCCCTGATATGACACTGAAATATTAAGAGCTGTTTGCTATATATTAAATAAAAAGCTAATGACATTGTTTTAATGCATCATTGTTTCTAACAAGCTCATTAAGAGCCCATTTAAAAAAACAAAATACACCAAGTAAAGAACATTAAGAAAATATGCCATTGCCAAATAAATCTGCACTGTGCAGTCAATGTATAAAAAATAAGCAAAAACTCTTTGGTGCCACTTGACTACAAATATCTTTCTCTTTTTCCACTGCCCTCATGTAGCTCAAGAAATGTGGTATTTGTAATGTGAAAAGCAAACTCACTATCTCTTTGGCATCATTCCAGTGTTTTCAAAGGCACCTTTACTAAAAACAAAACCATCAGTTTTCTTCTCATCTTGAGCTGTAACAGGGTGAAAACACATTGTTTGTTGCCTACCTCATACTTGAACGTTGCATCAAGGAGAAATTCTTGCACCATCCTCTCTCCCAGTTCTTTGCTGGCCTGGTCGCTCACAAAATGAAGGACCAGCATCTCTCCTTCCAGGAAGTGTCCGTGCTTAACCATAGACAACATGGCCACCCTGAACTTGTCCTGCAGGCTCCGGCTCTTGTCTACCTTGGTGAACATCATGAGAGCGTGGTAGCGACGGTCCCCGGCGTCGCCCGTGCTGGACCTCCATCCCTCGCTCTCTCCTCCCACGTCTCGCTCTTCCCCTCCCTGCTCCTCGGATGCAGCTGGGTGGGAAAGCCTGGTGTCCACTGTCAGGTCCGCGTCATTTCTGTTGGTGTTGTGGCTGGCCCGGGCGTGCTTGAGCCTCTTTGTCGTGCTGGAGAAGTTCTGCCTCTCTGAGCCAAAGTAGTAAAAAGCCACAACAGCGAGCGCAGCGGCCAGGAGAAGCACAAACTGATAGGACCTGAACGTACTGATCCTACCCATGATTCTGGCCACCAGTCTGAAGATGCCCATATCGCAACGTGGGGGTCATGAGAATGGCAGTGTGCGTGAGAAAACAATCATCCCCATGTGTCCTTCAAGCTTCATCGTTTTTCAAGAAGTTACCAACATTTTTCTGCAAAAGAGAGAGAATAATCATTTTAGGTCCAGAGGTCAGAGCATCAGAGACAATGACAGGAAGGAAGGAAAATTTGTGCACTAATGTGCTGTACCAATTTGACCAAAAAGACTTAATGTTGTGAAAATCCCTTGAAAATTACTGAAAAAGAAACCTTTTTGACACTGTCTATAACAAATCATTTTGGTGTGACATCCACAGTCTTTGAAGCTAAAATCACTTTGATTAAAATATTGTACTATCCAAATTAGGTATGAACAAACAACTAAATATCTAAACTTATATCAAAATATCCTTACTATACAATAATGTAGATGTATATAGATGTGTATAATGCTATAATAATATTATTATTCGATTTTGTATGATTTTAAATCTCTATTCAAAAACTCTTAATAATACAATCTTGCTCTGTTCAAATATTCAATCTCTTCAGCTCTCAACACGGATTTTCATTTTTCACGTCTATGATGTGGCCTGCAAATGGTATTTGGAAACAACGCGACCAGCCAAGTTGCCTTCAATGTAGAAAGTTGCAAGTTGCATGTGTTTCTGAAATTGTCAGAGTCCAGTACCTACAGTTTTTAATGAGTCCTCTCCTCAGCATAGAAATGTAAAGATGGAAATGGTTTTTCACTCTCTTTTCTTGCCAAATGACACATTTACCTGCATGTCCCCTCTCTAAACATATTGTTGAAGTTGGGTTAAAACTATTGAGCTGGTTTAAACTTCAATATCTGCAGGTTTGGCTCAGCAGTCTATTCACACATTTCGCGCAAACGTCGCACCATAAACACTGAGGCAGAAGAAGGACATGTCGGTGTTATCAAGCTCAGAAATATAATTTACCTTCCCGGTAAAGGTGCATCCACATGCCTCTGTTATGTCGCTGATCTCTGCAGTCCTTTACTGACAGCTTGCTCTGGGATTAGACTGCTACGAACTACCACGTCCTCGACTTTATGAAACAACGCCGCGTTAGATAAGGTCACACTGAAGCTGAACGCCATGCAGTGTCAAAAATAGTGAATAATAGAAATAGGAATGGGAATAATCGCTGCAACGACCTGTTGACATGTCGACCATCGGCGCGGATGCTAAGTTAGCAAGCTGCGACTTTGCGCCCAGATGCGGGTCGTTGAGTTTCCCTCCGAACAGATGAACAGATCAGAGCTTCGTGTAGTTACCTAAAATCACCAACTTATCTTTGCAGCCATCTGTCGCCCTTAAACTATGGCGGTGTTTGCATTGCTCTGTGATTCCGAGAGGGAAAAAACGACAGTAAGACTATTTTGTAGGCGCCTGCAGCTAGGAGCCTAGCAACAGAACACTGTGACGTAACCATAACCACGCCCACTCCGGGTGCAGCCGTACTCTGAGCCATGGTGCCTTCAGGGACATGGCGGAAAATATTAGCAGTACATTTATACTTAAGAATGACTTATGATATCAAGATATTCAGATGTTGCTCTTTTAAGATTCTAAAGTTTTTTATTTAACTTGAATTTTGCAGATTCATCAGTATCTTACACCTTAAGACTCTCCGACTAAAATTGGTTTTACATCTAGAAAATATCCATCTTAGTGTCTGTCTTAAAGTTATTTAAAAACAAATTAGTCAGGATTTGTATCAAAATAGTTTTTTTCTGTTACGTGTTTATGTAAAATAAATAGATAACATAAGTCAACATTAATATGTTTAAAACTCACAAATATTCAAATCGATATTGGTTTTTAAAAATATAATATAATATATATATATATATATATATATATATATATATATATATATATATATATATATATATATATATATATAAAAAAAAA
>JAOXYL010000105.1:12662822-12698077 GCA_028564955.1 Terapon puta
ATAATATATATATATATATATATATATATATATATATATATATATATATATATATCTATATATATATATACATATATATATATATATATATATATATAACAGAACAACATAAAAAGAGAAGTGGTGGACTTCCATAAGAGTCATAGTGGACAACTACCTTTGCCATAAATTCAACAGGTGGAATGCTACAATTTCTTGAATTTTGCATCCTTGCATTATTTATTACTTATACAATTACGTTTTACCCCGCTTGGATCAGACAGCTCCTCTTTGCAGGGGTAAAAATCATAAGTACGAGCTTACAAACAGCACCTGAACGCGTCCTCGCTTCCTCGCGACACACTCAGCAGCGGCATTGTTGCTCTGCGCTCGCGGCTGCCGTTTTCTTGTCCGCAGTAGATGTTAAACGCATTTTATCTGCAGGAAACATGTTCGCTTCTGCGCTCGCCTGATGCTGTTTTCGTCCTAAACGTTACCCAGTTCGTCTGTTTTTTATTTTTACATTCAGGCAGGTTGCTGGCGTAGTGGCTGGCTAGCTTGATTTAGCAGTCGCGAGAATGAACTCCAACACGCACGTCATTCAGGTGACAAATGTCTCCCCGAGCACAACCTCTGAACAAATGAGGACTCTGTTTGGATTCCTCGGAAACATAGAGGAGCTCAAACTGTTCCCACCCGAGTGAGTATGAACTGTGAACTTTAACGAAACAGGCGAAACGTCGTCTTATTTGACCCGCGCGAGGTTCCTCTTGAGGCCTGCGGTGCCGAGTAGGCCTCGCGCGAAGCTAAGGCTAATGCTAACGTTTTCCCCGCGCCTTTAGTCACTCCCCTCAGTGATCTCACGCACACACACACACGCACCCTTTATTGTACTCTATTTATGTGAATGACTTCAACACAGATCTCGTTTCTTCCACAAAAAGCCCGAAAACAAATATTAGACAGAAGCTTTGATAATTGACGTTTTGAGGCTGTTTTCAGAAACACAATGATATGGCGCATCACTAGTCTCCCAGAGAACAGTGGCGTATTTGTATTACCTCTGTCAGGGAAAACGTTTACTGTGATATAAATTATTGATGAAATACATTTCTTATATCTTAATGGAAATGTTTGGTATATAAATCTGATGGCTTCAACACTAAACTGTGAGACCAGTCTGTTTATGTTTCACGTAATGGTATGTCGAAGCATTTGTGCTTTTTCTCATTTCCAAGTTTTGGGCAAACATTTAAATTAGTCAGTAACCACTAATCTAAATGAAGACAAGCAGCACTTCTAGTACTAACAGCTGCACGATTTTTCTACAACTTGAACTTTGATTGATGTTGTTGCAAAAGTGACTTCCTGTCGGTCGTCCCTTAAGAACCCTAGGTCCCCCTCGGGATGCTGATGAGTTAAACTAATACACATCTTACAGTATTTCACATTGGCTTTGATAGGAAATAATTTTTCTCTGCTTTGTATTTTCCTCTGTTGTTTTACACCTGGCTTCTTGGCAGGTAGGACATGTCAATGACTGCAACAGCAACATAGCAACAAATGAAAGATCATTTCACTCACGATTGGGATAAGACTGATTAATAAAAGTACCAGTGATCTTTCTCAACATACCGTCAGACAGTTGTGCTAACACTGCACCGCACTTTAAATACATATGGATAAGAGATACTGTTGGTCTAATCAGAGAATGTAGAGAAACTCTGTCCATTAATGACTTGTTGTTTTCCCTGGCAACAATAAATCAGGTCAGTGTGAAGAAGGCATGTTGGGTCTCCTTGTTTGTATTCTTTGCACAACATATCTGTATTTTTTTCCAGTGACTCTCCCTTGCCTGTGACTTCACGTGTCTGTTTTGTAAAGTTCCTTGAGTCTGAGTCGGTGGGAGTTTCCCAACACCTGACGAACACCGTCTTCGTGGACAGAGCCTTGATCGTGGTCCCTTTTGCCGAAGGTGGGTGTCTGTTTTATCCTTGCCTCACTCATGTGACTATCTCTTGAATATACAACACAATGTGTAGGTTTCTTTTATAGAATTACAAACACTTATGAGCCATTGTGAGTGTTTTTCTGACCAAGCAAAGTTAGCTAAGCTTTTCAGTGCTTGGCATTTCTAGGTATGTAAAAGGGAAAATGTACATCTGTGTCCATGTCTTACAATCTAGCTGTAAACTTCTCTCTCTGTTATTTGTGTTGTGGTTTTCATAGTGGACAAGTCATTTGCAGAGAGCCCCTTCCTTGCTGGCTGAAAGTGGTCCTCTGCTGCCATCAGGAGATTAGAAAAAATAATGGCACCAGACTCGCAAGCCCCCTTCTCTCTCTTGTTCTGCAGTAAAATATTAACTTTTTTTTTCATCTGTTCAAGGCATCTTTTCTTAAAAGAAAAAAAAAATAGCCAACACAACTCAAAGTAAAATCAGGGGGTGGGGGAGAGGGTGCAGGGCAGTCTCAAGTCCTCACATGTTAAAAGCATTTTAATAGTTTAAAAATATAATGTTGATTAGTAGGCATGCACCAAACTAGGGATGCCCCGAGCAGATCTGTTGGATCGGTGTGGAGGCCGATCAAGACATTCAAATTAATAAATTGTTTAAATCAAAGCTTGAACGACTTATGATCCTATTTTATATTTGAACCTTTTTTACTCTGGGTTCGCCAGTTGCCAAAATGCCCCATCGTGCGCCAACATTGAACAGTCCATTAGATCGACACTGACGACATGCATCAGTGAGTGAATCAATCATGAAAGAAACCTTTTTAAGGCCCCTGCTCTATTTCAGCAACATTTTGCAGCTCTAAAAGACCTACAGTCCATCACACCCTGTGATTTATGTCACATTACATTCACGTAGTTCACTTGCTGCTGCGACAGAGCCACACTAACGCTCCCCTCCTGCCCACTGATTAGAGGCCCAGCATGCACACAGGTGTTTGAAATTTCTGGCTGATTAGATCTGTTTTAATTTTAAAGTTGGGCGGAGCTATGGTAGGTGTTGCTATGGTCACCAGACTCTAGGTGTAAGTTGCCGCGCCCCAACAGGTTAAAAAAACACAGCAATAGAGCGAGGGAGACGTCGGACAAGCTTACGTCCCCACGGTCCCGAGGAGACGTCTAATCAGCCAGATAAGTGAAAACACCTGCCTGTGTGTACTGTGGGCGTTTTAGGCTCTGGCTTTGTAAACGTGTTCAAACTGGATCTATGAAATGTAATCTTGTTCTGATTAAAATGAGGTAGGCTAACTGCATGGCAAAGGGAAATATGAATACTGGATCTGGACCTGGCATCCTAACTTCAAATCAGATCTGGGGAAAATGTTCGGGACATCCCTAAACCACGCACAAAGCATGCAGGATAGATAACTAATCAGCTGTGCATGCTAGAGTAGACATTGAGGGTGTGTGCCGTCAATTACACAGTTACTTTCAGCAGATGTTGTAGAAGTTAATTAGCACATAATCTGGTTATTAATCAAGATTAGCACACAAACTGCATTTGGCATTTACTTGCTTCATGTGCCAAAGCCTTGTATTGTTTTCCACTCTGCATCTGTATTTCCAAATTTTCACTAACACAAGAGATAAAAGTAGTTTTAAGCCTCTGCTTGATGTTGCAGTAAAAATGCTTTTTTTTTTTTTTTTTTTTAATTGACCCTCTCCACACATGACTGAAAGAGTTGAGTGACTCTCACGTTTAACAGTGGTGTTTCTTTTGTTGTTGTGTTTTACAGTTCTTTTTCCTGGTTCAGCCAGCCCTATATACCAGGCCCTGCTGAAAATGCCACCAACAGTTTTGTCTTCTGCAGCCTTATCCTGTTTCTCAAGTGTCCTTTCTGTTGTGCGTGTGTGTGTGCGCGCGTGTCTCTCTCTCTCTCTCTCTCTCTCTCTCTCTCCCCTTTTTAAAATGTAAAATATCAAATTCAAAAATAGCCTGTTTTCAGATTGCACAACCATGGATGATCATCTCCATAAGATTTTCCCTTTTGATTTTACTGTTTGGTTTTCCTTCAGCTTTGGGCACATTTTTCATGATCTTATCACAGCTTGTGCTGGCAGTAGTCATTAACTGTTTAGTGCAGTTTATCTTTGACATTGTTTAGTGTTTAAGTGACATACTGTTGGCTAAAACGTAACAGTACTCAAGCTTGTTAGTAGTACTTTATCTGGTTGCCAAGTAAGTTTTTTGTTTATTTATTTATTCATTTTATGGTGGCATTGTATAAAGTAACCACCAACTAAAGCCCAGAAAAGGTAATATGTCTGAACCTTTTCTGTTTTTGTATTGGTAATGGTAAGTGATGTTGAAAATGTACCCTTTGTGTCTACACCCAAATCATGAACTTTGTTTTCTGTATCTCAATGTTTTTGTGTGCTTTATAGCGAAGCAGCCGGCGCGAGTCGCTTGTTCATAAAACATCTAATGAAAGTTGAGAGCACATCCCACGGGACAACTGGCTGTGCTTGCTTACGTTTGGTTCATGACTTAAAAAACAAGTACAGGTGATAAAATCTTGGCAGTGTTGACCACAGTGTGTATTGTGACTTTTAAACTCATAGCTGCTAATCCTACAATCATACTTTCACAAAAAAGTCAGGGATCAAGATTTACAGACAAGACAAACAGTGGATTTTTTTATTTTTATTTATTTTTATTTTGTTTTACTACAGAGTAGTTAGACTGAGGTGGCTTGTCTGCAAGTCTTGTTTGAGTGTTTATCAATGGTTGCTTGGAGCGTGTACTGAAATGTTGTTATTCTTCTCCAGGAGTCATTCCTGATGAATCTAAAGCTATGTCGCTGCTGGCTCCAGCCAATGCCGTGGCAGGAATGATGCCCGGGGGAGGCCTTCTTCCAACACCCAATCCTCTGGCAACAGTGAGTCTTACCATGAAATTTATCTTTAAAATGTACACAGAGTTCACAATGCTCGCAAATGTTTTTCTGTATAAGTGTCAATTACCTTAAATGTAACTAAAACAACTCAAATATCAGGAAAAATTTATTGGATTATGGGATGTCTGAGGAAATAGAGGGAAATGCCACACAGTTTATATATTTGCAGTTTAAAATCAAAGTGAATCTGAAAGGACTGAAAGTGGTGTTTTTCATGTATTTGGTTAATTAGCCACACTGATTTTTAAATGGGCATTATTATTCAGTTCATCAGGACACAGTGCTGCTAATTAAAACATGATGCTGTTTGCACCTGCTGGGTGCTGAATAAAGAGTTGGTGGGGAGTGCCGTTAACATGACTTTGAAGAGTAACTTGAGCATCTGTGTTTGTGTTATTTCAGATGGGAGGGACGCCGTTTGGAGGTCTTGGAGCTCCCAACATGGAGCAGATGGCCGCCATGGGAATGCCAGGACCCAACATGAACCCCCAGGTGAGCGCCTGAACAGCCACATCCAGAGTAGCAACATGGTGAAACAAAATTTCTTTCTGGTGGAGATATGATTCTTATCTTTTTTTTTTCTTTTTTCTTTTCCCCAGGCTCTTTCTGCAGACTTTCTGAAGCTCATGCAGTCCATGGATCCCAAGTAAGAAACCACTCTTCATCCAGAGTATGTATTCCAAGGTCGTGTTTTCTAAGAAGAATCTAAATAATTGATGGTGCTTGCAGGTTGAATCCATTAGCAGCTGGACTGAACTTGAATCCAGGACTGAAGACTGATGCCTCCAACAAGGAGATTGAAGAGGCCATGAAGAGAGTGAGAGAGGCGCAGTCTCTCATTTCTGCAGCCATTGAACCAGGAAGTGAGTGTTTCCTCATGACCCCTTTGCAGAAATAGATAAATGCTTCTTTGCGAAGCTACATGTTTTGGTTTTTTTTTTCTCAGAGGATTATAGTTTAAGATGAGTAAAGATGCCCTTTAATTAAACCTTGTGATGGAATTTTGTTTACTCTGTTATATTTACATTATGTGAGCATTGTCTTTAAATATATAACTATTTTTTACAGATAAGAAAGATGATAAGCGCAAACATTCCCGGTCCCGTTCGCGGTCCCGTCGCAGGCGCTCCAGATCTCGCTCAAGACACAGGTAAAGGACATCTGCGAGTTCTGTCTGTGCGTTAGGAATATCAAGACGTGAACAAACTCATTTCTAGACTTTTGTTTTAAAATGTGCCGCTCAATAACTTTGGCAGACGTTCGAAGAGCAGGTCTCGGAGGAGGTCCCATTCGAGGAGCAGGAGGAGGTCCAAGAGTCCACGTCGGAGGAGGTCCCACTCCAGGGACAGAAGCCGCCGCAGTAGATCTAGGTCAGTTTCTCCACTACTGGACCAAAATAGCTGCTGTTCATTTTATAGCTGGCCGCTGCTGTGGAATTTGAGATGTAGTTGTTGTCATGGTTTTATTTTCAAACTGGGCATTTTGTGAATCTATAATACTCTGTTTGCACTGAACTGTTCCACATTTGAGACTCAAATGTTCACTGACGCCATGAGGGAAGGATAAAATGTCCCATTACCTGCTGTTTGCTAATATTGGTGCCCTTTCTTGTGTCCTGATCAGGGACAGGAGAAAGGAGGAAAAGTCTAAGAAAAGGTCAAAGACGCCCCCCAAGAGCTACAGCAGTGCCAGGCGGTCTCGAAGCATTAGTCGGTGAGTGAACTGAGCACAGGGGGATGAAACACGCACACACATCACCGCTGGTACATTGCCTTTCATTTAACTATATTTTTAATGATTTTCTTGCTTTGTGTCGCAGGAGGCACAGACGAAGCCGCAGTGCATCTCGGTCCCCCAGGAGGAGGTTGTCCAGGTCTCCATCACCCAGGCGGTGAGTTAGTGAAATATTTTACATGTGAATAATTTAGGTACATCTTGGACAACAAGTAAAAAACAAACAATCAATTTGTTCACAGTCACAAGAAGGAGAAAAAGAAGGATAAGGAACGTGAGAAGGAGCGGGACAGAGACCGAAGGGAGGACAGAGACCGCAGCAGAGACGAAAGAGAACGCTCCAGCAGTAAGAAGAAGAAGAGCAAAGACAAGGAGCGAGACCGGGACCGAAAGTCTGATAGTGAGAAAGGAGACGTTAAGGTGTGTTGAGGGCATGAGATGTATTAATAAAGTTATCATCTAATTGAATATCAGTGGGCGGAAACATTTGAAAGTGAGTTCAGACTGCTACCAAGTTCCCGTTTTTTCCCCTCCTCACTTAAATTGTCTTGGCAGGTGACCCGGGATTATGACGAAGAGGAGCAAGGTTATGACAGCGAAAAAGAGGGAGAGGAGGAGGACGACGAGAGGAAGAGCGACTCCGACTCTGCCTCGACCCCCAAAGGCCAGGAGGAGATGGAGAGATCCGAGGGCCAAATCCCCAAAAAGTCCAAGCTGAACGGAGACGATCACCACCAGGAAGACATGGAGATGAGCGACTAAGAACATCCGAACCAGACCGTGTTATCTTTCCACTGTCCTTTTATATTTTTAATATAGGCCACAACATGTCTGTGCCTGATCACTCAAAGTTAAAAAAAAAAAAGAGAAAAAAAAGTTGTCTTAACTGTAGAAGCGTTGGAGGGGCTGTACAGGGAAAGCAGTCGGTTAATTTTTTTGTAAAGACGAGAAAACAGACTAAAATATGAATAATATGAGACATGGTTTTAAATTTTCATTGCTGTACTTTTTTAAGATCCTGTCTTTTCTTTTTTTTGTTGCCTTTTTGTGTTGACGTTCCTGACGGTAGAGTACACAGCATTTTCCACTAAAATGTGAATATTTTACTAGTTGGGATTGAGACCTTTCCTCGGACTGTTAGTCACTCTCCACCCAGCGCCCACCTCATGTTAATTCTTTGGTCACGGATCCATTTTGCTTCAACTGTAATGCACCCAGTCGTGTTTGAGCTGGCCTTCCTATTTACACCCCTTTGTAAGTGTACACTGTAGATTGAAATGTGTTGTTGCGATGAAATACTTTGTCTGCAATAGGTTTTCCAAAGGAAACTAATAAAATTGGGTCAAACTATCAGACTTGTGTCTTTACAAGTAAATGTTAAAGTAACAGACATTTTGGGAAATACTTTTACTTTATCATTTCATCTGAGAGTCTCAGCTGGCTGCTGAGCACCGGCTCAAAGTCAAGAACATGGTAGCTACAAAGGACAGCCCATAAAATGTTGATTTGTCCAAAAATTACTGTAAACCTGTAATCTGGTTCATAAAAAGGTTACTTCACATATCTGGGAAGTTTTTACAAACAACACACAACAACAAAATATACTAAATTTCTTGATTAAAAAAACAGTTCTTCCACCACATAACACTGATCCTGTTTTACACAGTGACACGAGCCAGATGGAGCCTCAGAGACACATAAAGGTATTTTATGCATTAATACTTGAGTAATTTGTTCACAGCTCTGCTATGGTTATTTTATAAGACTTTTTTCCAGCTTGTCTTTTCCATCTCTTTATTCACAACAGTAACTTAATGTGCATAAAAAACATTCAAACTCTGTTAGATATGTGGAATTTTTATTTTAGTACATTTTATATGAAAATAGTGTCCCAGACTTGTCCAGCGGACATATAGCTTGGTGGAGGATGAACTTCCTACATAAAAACAAGGAAAACCGAAGCAGGTGAAGACAGAAGGAGCATGAAACAAACAAAAAAAAAGTGAGGAGGCACACTTCCAGTAACAGTAGATGTAAAAAAAAAAGAAGAGTACTGTATTTGGTTATATTAGTAATGTGGGTGTAAATAAGTAATGACATTTCTGAGCCACCACATCTGTGCAGTACCTTCATTTTAAACTCCAGGAGCAGGCAGCTTAACGTGAACGCGCCGCCTGTTCGTACTGACACGATAAAAAGCTCATGAACCACAGCAGCAGCTATAAACATCAGAGAGTCGAACCGTTCCAGCCTCCAGGCCGCGCAGAGATAAGTTTGAAGTTTTTGTGCTTTTCACCCCTGTGAGAGGGATCGATTGTCCTGGAGGAGGTTCGTCAGGTTTATCGGACGCACCAAGGGAGGGAAATAATGACAGGAGAGTTAAGAGATTCATTTTTCATTCTTTAAAACATTACAAGTATGTACAAAAATAGCAACTGCCACCAGGTTACAAACCAATAAACCCTCGAATGACGCTACATAAAAAGAAAAATCCACAACTCGTCCTCATCTTAAACTCGTGAGCACAAAGAAAAGAGAACGTAAAAGACAAACCTGTATTTACATACTGTGCAGGGGAAAAGCCTGGTTCTCGTCGTGTGTAAAAATGGCATGAATGTCGTAGTTGTTCATTCATTAACTAACGTCTACTTGCTGTTCAAGCCCCGAGTTTTCTCCTTTTTAGCGGGATTGTACAGTTTGTCACATAGTTTACAAAGGTGTAGTAAGAAACGAAAGGCTCCGGCTTCATAACTCGCGCTCGCTGCCGCTCAAACAGACAAAAAGAAAACACTGTGGTACCATTAAAAAATTGCAGCATTTCTAGCGTTGCCTCGATGAACCCTTTAATATTTCAAATGCAGGGTCGAGTATCACAAAATGAGCGTGTATAAACTCAGGCTGTCAGGCTGTAGTGGATCTAAAGAGTGCCCCGAAATTCAGTGATGCTACTCCATGCCCATGAAAATCGATGTTACACACACGCACTCTTCTTCTCACACACACTCTCACATACACACACATTTCATAATGTGCAGAGTTCAAGAGAAATTCTGTCAAAATGTTCAGATTTTTAGGTTTTTGATCTGCAACAAGAAGAGACGCCGGTGAAGTTGTGTTAAATGACAATATTTCATCTGCGTCTGGTGCATCTTTGGGAAGTTAAATTTGATCGTGTTGTTTAGTGTAAAACTATCGTTGTATTTTAGTCTCATTGGTTTTAAATGTGATCCCAAAAAATGAAATTGAACCTTTTAAAATTCACTTAAACAGACAAAAAAAACCCTAAAAAAAATGTTTTTTTGGCGGAATTCCTCCCCAACATGTGACACAGTAATATCAGTGCTTTACTACAGTCAGTTAAAAACATTCCCTTTATAAACATTACTTACATACTTAAATACAAAGCATCAACTGAACTGGCTGTCTGTTTTCTGATAATACCCCGTGTGCAGAAAACTCGCTCGCTGTCACTCATTTCGACTGAACTCTCAGTTCAGAGTTACTTCTCGACTGGATTAAACCAACCTGAAGGTGAGAGTAAGAACCTGCTTTCGAAAACACTTTGTTAATACGAGGAGGTGTCGGCCTCTCTGACACATTTTTGTCAAACTCTGGTCATCTTGTTGGGATGGATGAAAAAAAAAAAAATTGTGCCGTTTCTTTCCCCCCAACTTTCCTTTAGTTTTTTTTTTTTTTTTTTTTCTTTTAATGACACTGTTGGGTGAGTATTTCATCCTCCAGATCGAGAGGTTAAAGGTCAGGGAAGCGGCTGGGGTCTTCTTTATAGTCGTTGGGGATGGTAAAGATGGACTCCTCGAACTTATCGTAGCGAAACTCCTGAAACGTCACGGTGGCTGTGATGGTGGGAAAGACGGGGATGTCTGCAAAGAGACGTGAGCAGAATTACAAATGATGTCTGAGTTCAAATTTATTATTTATTATTCTGTAGATCTATCCGTCTAACACAGTGTGCCTGTTTGAGTTACATCTGCTTACCGAGTTTGACAGGAAAGCCAGGGGGGAGCTTCATCTGAACAAACTCCCTGAGTTTATTAAAGTGCTTGAAGGGTGCGATCACCTCCAGAACATTCAATAACCTGAAGCAGAACGAAACCGGAGAACTTAAGGTGTGAAATCCTGTTGAGATCATTAGTCATTAAAAACAAACAGCTTTTACAAACAGAGAGTCGAAAACAAAGCCAGAGCTCTTAATAAACGTAAAGGAAACAATCAGTTCCAACAAAAATAAAAACTTTTGCTGTCATTCACAGAAATGAGCAACTTTTTATCTTTTTAATCGCCACATGCACAGGAGAAAGGAAGAGGAGAGGATTTTTGGCTCCCTGCTTTTCTAAATAACAGTCTGGCTCCCAAGTTAAACAGGAGACTCACGATTCAATGCCCAGAGGGAAGTCTTGACTCATGGCTATCGTGGCTTTGAAGTTTTTCTTGCTCTCTTTGCAGACCAGCTCTCTTCCTAGATGAGGTGCTCTGAGGAGAGAGAGAGAGGGAGAGAGAGAGAGAGAGAAAGACTGTCATCATTTCGAGAAAAAAAATGCCTTGAACAGGTGCAGTCAAATATTTTGTGATGTGAAAAAAAGGATGTCCAAAAGAACATATATATAATATTATAATATAATAATATATAATATTGCTTGCAACATGTGTGAGAAGATGATGTGGTTCGCAATGTGTATGGAAATCACACAAATCACATTATGATAGTGAAACTATATATTTTTATAGAAATGTTTTTCATTTGAGGTTTAACTTTTCATCTGGACAATCCGAAATGTAGTTCCTTCATCCATATATATAATAACCTGCAATGAATTAGAGCATCATTATTTACCCTAACTGATCTGGCTTTTAAAATTGTAGACTTAATTTTCTTGGACACCTACTTTCCATTGTCAGCAGTGATGTATTCTTCCCAGGATATAGTGTTGGGTGAGGGGGGGGTCAGAGACTGCCTCCTTGTCGGCTGAAGAGCAGAGAGAGAAACGACACGTCAGATCTCTGACAAAATTTCACCCATTTAAAAACAGTAAAGCTGAAAGTCAATGTGCTGGTGTTTTTCTTGCCTCTAACAGCAAAGAAATGCACGTCAGACGCCACCGGAGGGCGTCCGTGCATCACTAAGCCCACAGTAACCTCTGTTTGGCCTCCTGAGCCTCACTCGCAGGCGGTATAACTGAATTACTATAATCGAGTACACCACAAGAGACAAATACCTCCGACATGCAGTGTATTTTAATCTAGTTTTGTGCATGTTGCTCTTACTTCCTGAGCACTGAGCAGCAGAGTTTCTGCTCTTCTGCTACAGGTTTCCTGCAAATTAAGCAGTAAGTAAAAGGCATCTCCTGAAGACTACTGCGTCACTCACGGCTCAGGATGGATGACTGCTGAGGCTAGAAACTTTACAAATAGAGGATCTGTGACTAATCTTTATTTTTGTGAGGCTGTTTACTTTCTTTTACCACCTCAAGAAAGAAAGTTGAACTATGTAGCTTTACGTGCCCGAACAAAACATCTGAAGCAAAGACATAAAGTATAGGACTCCAGGGTGGAGGTACACATAACGTGGACAGTAAAAATAGTAATAAAAGATAAAAAGTACTTTGTACATAGCTATCAGTGGAATGAGGGTTAAACATCATCGTCAATCATGTATCAAGTTTTATCAAAACTTACTTCGAGATTCACTTCCAGTAATTAAAATGTGACTGCTGGAATGAATTTCCATCTAAAGTACTGTTCTCAGTCATGAGCGCCCTTTATGATGCATTGTATATGTGTATGTATCCACTGTGACTCTACCCACCAGCACAGCAGCATAAAAGAAACCTCTCTCTGAAACACCCAGATAAAAACATGTAGGAGTTTCCCCCCCGTATTAAATCATCTAAGCTTCCTGAGGAAAATGATCACAGTTCGGCCTTCCTGAAAAAAAACTGCAGGACTTCTCCTCCAGCGTCAGTTTATTTTAAGATCGGACAATCTGTTCTTGAGGACCCTGAATTAGAACTCTGATGAGCTCCATCCTGTTTCTCCCAAACTTGACTTTCTCCTAAAATGAACTCCCCGTTCTTGGCAGCATCCTCGCCAGCTGACCTCTCTTTTGTAAGCCGCGGATAAATAAGGCAACTAGGGCAGAATAATGTGGAAAAATGTTGTGGGCAACAAGACACCTGTTTGTGCCAACTCTGGGCCGTGGAAATGGAGACGATATCTGGGGCTCTCCCCGTATTTGGGCCGCCGTCATCACAGAAGTGTTTTGGTGCTCGCTCTGTCTCACATCAGCTCTGTGACTTGTTGTGACGAGGACAGAGTACACACAGCCTGCGGAGGCCCTGATCTGCTGGTATGCTGGTCCCACCCCTCCATCGTTCCATGGCACCAGGGGTTTTAGCCTTCATCCATGTGATCAATAGTGTCGGGCCCAGTTTGAAAGCCCCCCACGCTTCCCTGTATCCACAGGCGCAGAGCTGACCCGCTCTCCCTCGCTGTGGTAAACACGGCTACGTCACAGCAGCTGCTTGTTTTCACTCTCGCCCACCTCCGTGTATCATTTTCCGCTGCCGGTGGAGGGAGAGGCTACTTCTGCAAGCGTCGTTCTCACTTCAAACACGAGTGGGCGCAGGTTTAAATGTGTGTAAACGGACTGATGCACAACAGAGGACGCCGCGATGAGACAAAGACCGCCGCACAACAAGGGGAGTCGACAAAAAACGGCCGAGCAGTTAAAAGGCATCTATTGAGTGTTGGGAGGCTTTGTCTTCACTGTGTGACTGGCTTTATGCTCAGTGTTTAGACAAGGGCTTGCTAAGCAAACTCTGGAACATACTGCAGTGAGGGGATGGTGGCTTTGTCGCTTTCACCACTAAGTGGCAGTGCTGGGACTCTAATCCATGCACAGTGTGTGAGGAAGGGTGCGCTGGGCCTGTCTCACAAACAACAGTGACAGGGGGGCATCTTTTCATTCTGTTTTCATGTCCGAAACAAATAAAACATCAAAGAAACAACAGCGGGGAGTCAGACAGGAATTTTTCAATAAACCATGCAAAGTTGATGGACAGAGTCTGGCAGGAAGTCCATGCTGTTCCTGCAGGATTTATCTTTGCACAAACATGGCGGTGAGAACTGTGAGGTTTATTTAGTTTGAGACTCATGTCCTACCCCAAGGTTCCAGCGGGACAGGACAGTTTCAGGGCTGGACTGGTGGTTACGCTGCAGGTATGAGTAAAACAGGGTGTTTATGGACAAAGCAGAGCTCCGACCGCTCCGTCCGTACAGAGACGCACTCTATGAGCCATCCTGTCTTTTATGTCTAATTCCGAGAAAGCCACCAAGAGTTGTCTCTTTCCGAAAAAGATGCCCTGTTATGTCTGCGACTTTAAAGACAGCACATATAAGCACAACAAGCCTTGACTTTATCACTGAATGGAAACCTGGGGGACAATAAACTGGAGGGAACACACAGATGAGCTGGTTTGTAATAACTGCATCGCACTCGTAGGACATTTCTCAGCTTACATTTCTCAAGCAGAAAAAGGAGTCAGTAGTACCAGTTTCAGTTTGGCACAGACTGTACGTGTCCACCACGGTAACCAAGGACACCTTTGAGCAACACAGGAACTAAATCTGCATTTTGACTAGAGAGCTACAATTCATGAACTGCTCCATTCATTACTATTGAAGTGCTAAGAGCTGTTAGTAGTCATAGTGGCACATTTATCATAATTTAGTAACATGTAAAAAATAAGATTCAACTTCTTTGAAAAACAGTAAGATAACATGTGTTTAAAATTGCAACTATAAGGGGAGGGGGGCTGTGGTTTAGCGAGCTAATCAGTAAAGAGATTAAAGTTTCTTTTGCCAAAACTTTCATGGTGGTGACATAGTAATACACAAATAACCATCAAACATTTAGGAGATCCTCTTCTGTTTTTTTAAATAAAATGATTCAGTCTTTAACATCAGATCAGAAACAGTAGCTGAATACAACAAAATCACTGTTTCACTGTTTTTCAAAATGTGCCTAATCGTCATGGTTCTTCAGATACTGCTACATGACAGCACGATGACAGTCAGAAAGGATTCTTTGTCTTTTTTTAAGAGTGTCATCAGTGCCATCAATGTGCAGCTTTCAAGCACCAGTCTACGATGGGATGCTCCATGCCGCCCTGTCATCCCAATAATCCCATCATGGCTCATGGTCGTGGTGTCACTGTGATCTGAGTTTGTACATTTGGTTTGTTCGCTGCCCGACTCACCTCGAAGTTCTGCTCTATGAGATTGCCTCCTTTGCTCAGGCTCTCCATGATGGCTTTGTTCCTCAGGATGTCCTCCTCGCTCAGGTGCTCCCTTCTCTTCCGGGACTCGAGCACCAGGCCGTTCACAGAGTAGAAATCTGCCAGAAAGTTTCCCACGCGCTCCTGGAGGCGGAAGAGACAGTTAGATTAAGTCCCGCTCCCCCTCCGGAGGCATCAATTTCCCCTTTAAACATATGTCAAAGGGACAGAAAGCAATACCCACATAACTCGTTCCCCGCCTTCAAGCCCCCCCCCCCCCGCCCTGTCTGTGTTCTAAACTCTGAGCCTATCACGTGTGTTTTTTCCAGGGTTATCACTGCTGCTCCTGCCTCATGTTGGAGATGTAACAGGAAATGTGATCAGGGAATGGTCTACATGAAGCGTCAACAGAAATGAATAACAGATACCGTCGTTCATATTGTGACATGGGAAGACGTATGGGTTGAGAAACAACATTTACAGATCAGGCTAATGACATGTCATTTATTTATCCAAAAGGATGGAAAAAGAGTGATTAAAACCATTAAATAAGCACAGTGTCTAGTTCAGTCCAGGCTTGTCAAATGACTGCAATACTTATTGCTTTTACAGTAAAATAGATTAAAGAAGTAGGAGTGCAGAGATCAATAATTTTCTTTGTCATGAGAGAATACTAAGACTCTTTAAAAGATGTTTTTCAGTTTTAAAGGGGTCAGCAGTCTGTGTCCATTATATAATGCAATTGATGTTATGCTACACACAAACTGTAAAATACATTCTGATATACATCTGTGTTTACCTTCCATTTCCTGGCCTCTCCACAAAATTGATCACATTCCCAGCTTTCTGTCTGGGATCAAGCTACTAAAGATTCCAGGAGTTCCACATCCAGGTGAAACCCCCGTGACCCCTAGCTGACCTTGTAAAGAGTCACAGACACAGGAAGTGAGAAACAAGGCTGCCTGACACCAACCGTCTTGTCTTCTCTGAACAGCCAGCCGGTCTGCGCCCTGGAGAAGGTGATGGACTTGGTGGAGAGAGTGGCGGAGTAAACGTCACTGCTCATCAGAATGTCCACTTCCTCCTCGGTCTCCATCTCAGACTCCTGCGCACACACACACGGTGGGTGGAGACAGCGTGAGTGAGCAACACCACAGGTGTGAACACTCACAATGCTAAGTGCTAAAAAGCTGTTTGAACACCATAAGAAACAAGGCAGTACTGAGGAAAGAAGACAAATGCATGTAATTGGCATACAATCTGATTTGTCTAGCTAACTGTAAGTTTAAAATGAAGCATCCAAATCACAGCCAACAAGACAAATGTGTGATATTAGAATGATTATCATAAATAATAAAGACATTTCTCCAAACAAAGAAGGGAACAAATCACTTGGATGTCTGTTGTTCCCTCCAATACTCTGGTCAAGAACTAGATCTTTCAACAACAAGTAGCCAGATGGCACAAAAGTCATCTAAATATTCATGCAGGAACACTGGCATGTAATTTAGTGAAAATATTCATCAGAAGAAGGACCTTTTTGATTTTAACAGCCTTTACTGTTGCATCATCATCAGGAAAAAAACTCAAGTTTTTAGCCATACTGCAAATTAAGCAGTTCAGTAATGCACCCAAGCTAAAAGCAATGATTTACAAAAAAATATGTAAGTATTTAGATAAAAAATGTATCATTTGGTTTTTCAAACATGAACATCTTCTGTTGTTCTTTGTAGTGGGAGACACCAGTCTGAACATTATGTGATTTTAACTGTTAGCTGAACAAAAAAAAAGATACTTAAACATGAAACTGGGGAAAAATACAGCCAGTGTTTTCTTTATTTTCAACAAAACAATGAATCGATGATGAAAATAATAGCCCGAAATGTGGGCTGTAATGAACGTTGCAAACTTGAGGGGGCACACATGAGACTTCAGTGTCTCATCTTTACGTCGGCATACACACACCTCATGGTGTATTCGCTGGTAAACCTTCTGTTCGTTGTCCAGCACGACAAATGACTCGGAGGGGATGGCGTTGCCGTTGAAGATGAAACTGAGGTCACCGCGCTGACACTTCATGTCTGTGAAGTCTATCAGGGTAGTGTCCAATCTACACACACATACAAATTCAGACAGTAGGTTCAGTCTGGGAACAGTACAAGTAAAAAGAAACACAATGTGACAGCAAAAGAGTCGAACAGAGTTTAACTTTGGCCACAAGCAAACACTGTGTCAAAACTGTAAGTAAAAAAAAACTGATGGATGTCACACCTTTGCTCTGAAAGTTTGGAGACAATGCGTATGGTAATCATTGCTATGGGAGACCAGAAACACATTCCAACAATCTTTTTTTTCCCCCCATTTTATCAAAGCGGGGAGTCCTGGAATGAGGCGCGACAGCAAAGAGAATAACTGATCCACTTGCGAAGACCAGACACAAAGTGGTAGGTGCTCTGGGTAGGTATGACAGGCCTGACACACTGTAGCACCAGAATGTAAATGAACTTGCTGTGACAGTTTTTTTTTCTCTCTCTCTGTGTCTCTTTCTCTCTCCCTGCAACTCTGGGATAATAAGAGGGCATTTTGAATACCAAATGAGACAGCCAGGAGCGCTTTCATGGAATAATGACAAGCTCCACATCAAGGATATCTCGAACAGGAAGAGGCACAAACGCTCTTTCATGCAAATATTTTTAGTTCATATGTTACGATACCCAAATACAGAAGCATCTGTGTGCATTATCTCACATACGACCCTGTAACATAACTCTAACCCGCGTCTTGATGCGAGTGCCCAAGCTGCAAGGGCTGAACCTCAAGGCCGTTGAACGTTGCCAGCTTTTTTTGGCCTTGAAAACGCAGCGACGTGGATCCCCGCCGCGGATTCATTGTCGCTAGTGTGCGTCAGCGTGTGTCAGAGTGCGACAGACTTCTGCTGATGCCCTTTATAAGTGAGCTAAGCAGCGTGTTAAGACGCCGTACTGTAACTCTCCTCTGCCGAGTCCCTGATTTAAATTGAAATGCAGAAGTAAAAGATCTGCGCACAGCTTCCTCACACTGCCGGGCACTGATTTCACACTCTAGTTAAGCAAAACTAGGCTGAGAAAAGAAAATGGAAGGGAGGGAGAGAAGAGAGGCGAAGTTGTTACACGCAGCACTAGATGACAGATAAATTAGTGAGAGTTAAAAGTAACTTGGTAAAAGCCTTGCTTGCGGAATCACGCTTAAATTTGGTTCAGGTTCTCGTTTACTTTGCCAAACCAGAAGATACACTGTTGTTACAAGGCAGCTGCTGAATTGTCACAGAGTTTCTTTAAATGCATAACATCTGTCGACGGGACTTGCCTGATGTTGAGGCCCTGCTTGTAGATCTTACATGCATCCGAAGGCAGGATTCTGGAGAGCAAAGGCACTGAAACATGAAAAGACACAGTAAGGACACGTGAAGCCAACGTCTAATTTTAGAAAGCTCACTCAATAATGAAGACTGCCATCCTCCTCAAAGCCTCTGTAGCATATAGCTGTGGGCTAGAGGGATATACGTCGCGTAGTTCTGCAGCTAAATATTTAATAACTCACCAGGTTCTCACCAGGTGCAGTCACTGAGAAAAAGAAACTTTCCCTGCAGTTGGACAAACCCCCGAGAGGTATTTTAACAGTCCAAAATAATTCTGTTAAGAACTGCACTGCAAAAAAACTGTTAGAAAAGCAAGTGCTGGAGCTAATCTCAGTTATCTTGGGCGAGTGGCGGGTTGCTCCCTGGACTGGACGAAAGGCAGTCACAAGCCTCACTCACACTCACATTCACACCTGAGGGCGATTTAAAGTTGTCAGTTAACCTCCATGTCTTTGGATTGTGGGATGCAAACTTCGCAGACAAGGGCCTGTCTCAACCGGGATTTGAACCCAGAACCATCTAACTGTGAGGCGACAGTGCTAACCACATTTAAAGCAGAAAACGTCCTCTTTAACCTACAAATATAATTTTTAGATGCCTGTCACCTCTTCAGTGTTTTTACTTTTACATAATTCCCATTTACAAACCTGCCGTTATGCAATGAATTTACATTTACTATCATGCGTCCATTACATAATCTTGCCCACCTTGTCAATAATTCACGAACACACAGTGAGTACACAGAACGCAATCCCGGCTCACGCTCTGGGGTCAGACTTGTGCAGAGTAAGCAAAAGCTGCAACACCAGGGGGAACATTCAGAGTTCACACTCACAGTTTAATCAGGTTAGATTATGTTTAAAACCAGCAGCAGAACGGGCTGCGCCTCTGGTTTAAATGGGCTTTCACAAAAATAATGTAAAAGGAAGGACCATGTCATGGAGGGTGGTGTGTCAGTTCATGTCCAGCAGGAGGAGTCATTTTCAACCTCAAACACACAAACGCACCGACCAGACAGACACTGACAGATTGCATCATAGTTTCCTGTCTGTAACACATTCTTCTGTTGGTGCTTCAGACTTCACCCTCACTGAGGACACATGGTTCATTTCCAGAGTGGATAAAGTCTGTGAAATAGCAACGTTTTCTGTCAACACTGCTGCCGGGAGCCAGCGGAAGGTGTTGCATGACTCACCCCAACTTTGGAAGTCCCAGTGAAGCTCCAGGTAAAAGTCGCCAAGCTGCAAATGGGGACAGAGAAATCTCAAACACTAGTCACACTAGAGCAGTGGAAAAGATGAGAATACAGTTCAATTTGTGATTTTTTTTTAAATGCTATGATTATTAGTGGCTTTTATGTGCATGCAAGGAGAAGACTGGAAAATGAGAAACTAGACCACTTTTACAAACAACAAACAAGATACGTGTTCAGACATCAATCCATAACAAACCATGGCTGACTGACGCAGATCAATACAGCCTAATCATCCTGCGAGGTACTACGCTGGGGTGAGCTGATCTCATCACCGCCGCTTGTGGTCTCAATCTGCCATTGGTTGATGATGTCAGGCTGGCCGGAGATCATCATTTCCCAGAGCTATATAATCTCTGAGAGACGATGACGCAGAAAAATCTAATCTCTGCCTCATCATCCGGGAAAGGGCCGCATGAAGTCCCGTCAATCGCGGGCGGACACAGCTGCACAAGTGTCAGGCAGCTCAGGTGGAGATCCACTGAAACAAACTAGTGCTATAGCGACCTCTTTAAATGCAGATTAAAACAGGCTGGGTTTTTACATAGTTTGCCTCCTCTTGTCTTGTTTTCACCCATCGGCTTACTTTGCTCCCTGACTCTCTTGTGGGGGCGGCGCTGCTGCACAGCTGACCTGGAAGCTAAAACCAGATGCCAGATGATCACGCCTACAAGTTTGGCCTCCATAACTCCATGTTAGGCTGCGGCAACAAAAAAAAAACAAGGCTCTTTATTTAGTTGCTCAGAAGATTGTACGTCGGCCTGTTGATGACTAAATGTTTACCACGCGTGTGTGAGAGACATCATGTCAGGCAGACAGCCACAACAAACCCCTGAAGGATAACTGCAGCTCTAAACAGCATGTCTGTTAATACTAACATGTGGACAGTGTGTGTGTGCGTGTGTGTATACATGTGTATAAGACCAGGCAGACAAGATGGGAGCAGAATGAGAAGTAAGAAGATCTGATGAGCAGAAAAAAGAAACGAGCATCAAGACACGATGATCAGCGCAATTAGAAAGAGGAAATCTGGAAGCCGAGTGAGGGCTGTTTACTTCTTTCAGGGCTTTCAGCAGCTTGGGCCTCTTGTCCTCCACATTCTCTCTGGACTGCTGCTTCAGCTTCCTCAGCAGCGCCGTGACTGAAGGGAACAAAAAGAAGAAAGAAAGATGAAGAGGAGCACAAGTGAGCTTTTTGCAGCGTGGGAAAAAAAAAAGAAAAAAGCAATTGCCGAACAGCTTTTTCCACACAGAAAATTATTAGAAAGTTTATTGGAGAAATGTCATTTGTTCCCTCAGCACTGAACTGATTTCTTTTTTCTTTTTTTTTTTTCCGAATAACCTTTTGCTTTGCTGAATCTGATCCCACCACTTAAGTTGCTCCAAGATTTATTCATTATATGCAAAAACTCATTTCTCCACCACACTGCTCCAATTTTGGCAAAGCCTCACTACATGGCATGAAAGCCAGCCTCTCCTTAATCATGATTAGCTGGCTGAGAACAAAATCATTTTTAACATTTTTCTTTTGAAACGCTGAACTGTTCTCACTTTTAGAAAGCTGTTCTTTTTTGAGAGCATCGCTGCATTTCCTGTCTCATTTTAATGTAACGATTGCAGTTCTTTGAGGTGTGAAAACTTCAGCAGACAGATGGAGAAATGAAAGCTGCACTGACGTAGCACTGCACAGCAAAGTTTAGATTTGCCTTTCCGACATGGCAAACGCAGCTGTGTTATTGTGAGGGTTTAAATTCAACCTGCTTTATTAGCGTACGTTCATACATGCTGAACGTGTGAATGCACTGTAAGTCAAGTTATCTTCACGCTCAGAATGCAAATCCTGTCAAAAAAACGACACGCTGAAGGCAAAGATCGTGCAGAATACAGTAACGATGGCTTTCGGTTCAGAGATACGCCGGCTTCCTCAGGCCAGCTGGGACACACCCGGCAAGCATCGGGCCCAATCCCCGCACGCCGCCTGCAGGGATCAAAACGTTCCAGGAAGTTCAAAGTGAACAAGCCTGGCAGATATGAAATAGCCTGCTAATGAGCTGCGCCTTTAACCTCCTTAATGACCTGGGGGAGAGGCGCACTCACAGGAGACTTTTAAGCATGACGACGAAGATTAACAAGCATTCACAGCTCTTTAGCTCTCTGGCTGTGGGAGAATTACTTGTTTATGTGACAAAAAGGGGATCCACACCCAACTAGCAAGCATTTAATAAAATTATATTTGTTGTTTCTAACAAGGACAAGGAGCATCGGTTGCTCGCTGACATAATTGTGGAGCTTTGATGAAGCCAGGAGGGGATTCAGTGATGACGAATGTGCCACTTATAAACTCATGGAAACAGTCAAATAAAAAAAAAAAGGGTTGGCTTGTGACACTGGGACTCCCCTACATTTTGACTGAAAATGGTGTGATGGTGTGATCATTAGTCTGTGTTTCACGTGCTGAGTTAACATACACAAACATACTGCTCATTGTTTTGCTGGTGCTACAACACAGAAAGGGTGGGGGGTGGGGGTCACATTAGAGTGGGAACATGCACGCACGCACACCGAGACACATGACAACACTCACACCAATTGACAAGGACACAAGTACAGGACGAGGGTGTCTTTGTGGCCCCGCTGACTAATGAGTGTGGACAAGCTCTGGATGGGGCTCCTCCTGATCCACGCCGCCTCTCAGCGGGACAAGGAAAGGAGTACAATCTCACCATCTGGCCATGGACCACCCAGCCAACGCAAACCGCTTTAAGCGCTAACCCAAAGTGACTTGCCATGCTGGCGCCAGTTCACCCAGATACTGATAAGGACACTTTTTTTCTGGCATTAATTAGGTGAGTAATTTCACCTGGACACATTAATGAAAAGAGACGGAGTCAGAGCGATCCGCGTTTGCATCACCGCAGCCTGCCACTGTTTAACAATCAGGCCTCGGATCAAACTGGACAAGTGCTGCCTGCAGGACTCCCACAATCTGAGAACAGTCAATATTGACACAGGTACGCCGTGGGGTCACTGTGTGGTGGAGCAGAGCGGGCAGGCAGCAGCTAACAGGCTCATCTGAGGATAGTTTCAGATGTTCAGACTCACTAAGGCGCGGTCAATTAATTTTACAAGACAACTAAAAAGAGTAAAAACGGCCACATTAACTGGATATAACACAAGCAGGATGGAGGGCTGTAAATGTTTGATTCAAAATTATGAGCTGCTCTCAAAAAATATGCATAAATGTAGCAGGAAGGAAAAATAACTTTAGTGAAGCTTTATCCTGGGTGATCTGAGGGGTGTTCCATCAACGTAGCTAAAGGGAGCCAGGCTGACTGGAGAAAGCCTCGCTTGAACTAACTCCATCTCCCAGTTAAGCCTGAAATGGTTCCACCAACATAATTTAATTCAATCTTCAGTACCTAGTTGCAATCAGTCACTGACTGATTGATTGTGGAGACAGTGGAAGTGGGGAGATGTGATTTTCGCCAGTTTTTACATTATTTTAACAAGACATGAGCGTGGAGATCTACCAGGCGGAACTTTCTTTCGGGACTCCGTTTCAGCTCGTCAGACATCCTTTGAGACAAAGCTAAACTAAGCTTGACTGTTAGCCTGCCCCGGAGCAGGTTAGTTCTGCGGCATAAGTTGCCATGGTTACTAAGCGGGCATTCAGATAAGCCACGATGATGGAACGCAAATCTCTCTAAAATAAGCCAGACTTATCGAAATCAGCCAGGCTTTCCCTTAACCCACCTTCGTGGGATACCCCTTAGACCTGTTTTCATTTAGTCAACAAACAAACTACAACGGAAGTCATCCTTAACTGACAACAATTTGCTTTAATATTATTCTACTATAGGTATTTTAAATGTAATATGATTTCTCTTTGCAGTATTTGACTGTAGTTGTGATACTACATTGTGAAGGCTCAGCACCGACATACAGCATCAGGCTGTTTACTCACTAAATTGGCTATAAAAGCAGACAAACTGATTCCACATGGACAAAATCAGACCTTGGACGAGTGGGTGGTGAACATTTCCTACAGAATCACACCCGGTGCTCTTCTAGAAAGAAGTGAATGAGAAAAATACATTTTGAAAATGACAGCTCAGCCATACTTTCCCCTGGTCTTTGAAAGGACGGTGATGGTCAGCCACAGCCATGCCTCCTTTTTCATACTTTACAAAACACATAAATCATTTTATCAGAAACATGTGAAACCTGTCAATCAGCTGGATAAAGCATATATATAGTCACGTGAGGGCAAAAAGTATGTCTTTCTCACTTGACCATGGAAGCTATCAGGCAGTAACTCAACTAATAAACCTGACTGCCTTTAAACAGGCTCCTGAAGTTTGTTTAAACAAAGTGGTGTGAGTAGACAGAAATAGCTCTTACTGAACAAAACGCATGACAAAATCTATTTCTGAACCACATTTTGCCTTCTAGTTCAAATGGAAAGCCAGAAGTGACAAACTGTATCAAAAACCACAGCAAACGTAGTAGCTGACATCAGTGGAAATTGGTCACCAACATTTTCTAATAATAACAGCACTGGAGTATTATGAATTCCATTCAAGAAAACAAAAGAGACACAGGTCGATCCGACAACAACCAGGCCCAAACTGTGTTTTTCAGCACTTTCCAGGCCAGGATATTGTCTTCACTGTAAATCAAACAAAGAAAGATCCTCGGTCTCCATTTCCCTCATAGGCTCCTGACTGATGCTGACTCAGCTCATTCTGAATCACTGCTAGGTGGGGCTCTGCGAGGCTAAGCCTGTAAAAGTCCCGGCATTTATTGGGTTGAGTATGGAAAAACAGTCCTAGTTTCCTTCAGCACCTTTCTCCTGTAATGCCTCTGTGGCAGCCAGGTAAAACTTTACGGTTGGGAGGCCAAGTGATTGTTGCAGTGTGCAGACTCAGCTATTTGTAGCTGAGCTGTCACAACAGAGACCTTGCTCTGTACTTTGGAACAACGTCAAAGAACACAAAGGGGGTAAACGACAACAACAGTCCTTCTCAGTGGCCGAGTTTCTGCTGCAGCCACGAGCTGATTCAGGTGATCAGCAGACCGAGTTACTGTACCTGTCTGCCAGCAGGTTGAGCCTGTACCTGAACATTGATCTCATGAATCAGCAGACAGACACAGGCTGGGCCACAAGGCTCTGGCCTACAAACTCCTCACCTTGGCCAGGGTCCAGAGGAAACAGGTTTAATCCTGGAGAGTTAGCTCTTTCTCAGAACACTGTTCCATAGAGGTCTGTGCTTGGCCTTTCACCTGGTGCAATGGACAATGAAAAGGATAACTTCTGTCTCTTAAAAAGAGAGTGTTTGGCAGGTGTTCAGAGCGAAGTCAGTCCTGCGGTAGAACAATATAAGAGTCTGAGTTGAAGGCGTGCTGCTTCAAGCACCGGTAAGACACAACAATATGATCCAAGAACAATTGAGAATATGAAAGTTTCTCAGATGCCAAAACACTGTACAGTAGTTTATGACACTGTGACAGGAAACTGTGTTTCTTCACGTGGTGCTACAAAGCAATCTACCAGGAATGTGTCCCTGCATGTACTTGATTGGTCTTGCTGTAGGACGATGATGCAAATGTTGAACGTGGTTAACCCTATAATGTTTTGCTGGATTGGCTCCATTCAGATAAATGAGAAGATTGTTTAATGCAGGCCTAAAGCTGCTCTGGACATGATTATTTTGTCACATTTTCTGATCCCATAGCCAACAATGAACTTTGGTCTTTATTACTATTATCATTATTGCATGCTTGTTATGTGGTGCAGTGACTTATTTTCAAAAGGTACTACTGCTTTCTCTGAACCTGCCTCATTTTCTACATTTCCTCAGGCAGAGATTTTCTGCAACTCCCAGAATGTCTTTTACAATATTCAGATGAAAACAAACCACAGTGAATGAGGACTGCAGCAGACGTGAGGGAAAAAGTGAGAGATGTGCCCTTAATTCAAAACACAATATGTCACGTGTCAGTATTTCACAGCTGCCTTTAGAAGCTAGACAAGGTGAGCATCTGTCGATGATGGAGAAAAATGGTGTTGCAAAGCTCAATAGAGGCCTCAGTCAATAGAGACACTCGTAGACCTGGTGAGGTAAGTGGCATTACAGAGTTAATTAGAGGATGCAGTCAATGGAGACACTTTAAGCTGCCTCCCTGTGTGACTGCTAAGCGTTGGTGCAAAGCATTAACAATCCTCAACTCTTTCATTCTGATGGACTAACACTTAACATGGGTTTGGAAAAAAGGAACATTATTCCGCCTTTTCGCTTCATCGTGTCGCTCAAAATCTCTCAATGTGATATTGTCCCATCAACCTTAAGCAAGTTATCAGCAGGAATAAAGATTTACACAATCAAGGAAAATGTGCCCAAAAAAGCATTAACCCCCTACTGGCGGTGCTGTTGTGATACTGATATTTGGCATTTAAAATATCTGGTAATAATAACCATTTGTTTAAATGTTTGCATATACATTAACACATATTTTATGAAGGGCTCCGTGCATAAAGATATTTCCCTTCTTCAGCACTAACATCTGTTTAACTGTGATGTGCTCCGCTGCCAGCTCACATGCTCAAAAACAAGACAATGATGACACTTTTGAAATATCATCAAGGGTTTTATTGTTTGTTTTATGTTTACTGAACGTGAGAGGTGAGGAGGAAACGCATTTTTTCGTTCCTTTTTTCTTCTCTTTGTTTTTGCTTTTTGTAACTCATCAGCTCAAACACCACAGTTCCTGAAATATGACAATGTTTACAACACTCAGCCTGGCTCTCATTTTATTTGTAGCATTGTATTCAGACACATCCAGTATCTCACCACAGATACAGAGGTCCACCACACAAGCCTTTCTGTTCCCATGACCGGCCAGTCAAGAGCTTTAAATATGTAACAGATCTATCGAGAAAAAACACAGTTTGAGATATCGATTACTAAGGTCTAAAGGAAAAGGGTGATGACTGATGAGGTAAGAATGTAGAGTTTGCCCTGTTCAGTAATCAATACATGAAAAATTAAACTACCAGTGTGCAAAGGTCAGTGCAGCCAGTGCTCGTAAAAACTAACATGATTGTTTTACTTCCACGTCGGTGATGGTTTTGCTCTTCCTTGTAACAGTGGATCTCTCCATTTGAAAAATCAAAATCTACAAAAATACGTTTGAACAGTTTTAAATCAAAGCTTGACCCAGTATGAACTGTGGGTAGAAAATGGGCAAGGCAGGGGCTTGAGCACAATCAGCCTATGAGGGGAGAGAGAAACATGTAATGAATTGCCTTTCATTGAGCACAAAAGCCAGCGGGCCTTGAGGAATGTCCTCTCTCTCTCTGAGGGACAAAGGAGGCCGTCCAGCGTCGCGGCCTCACTTGGGGGCAGCAGCGTGGAAGAATGTGCAGAGGCAACTGTTGATTTGCATCTGTTGATCAGAGCTTTTCTCTCCTCCGTCACTACTTTCACACGGGAAAGCTACAAACTGAAACCCCGCTGAAGCCACTTTGATCTCCGTAAATAAAGTCTCAGTTTGTGGCGGCGCTGGTGAAGGTTCAAAGGTGTGTTTCAGTGTATTACACAGCAGTGCCAGTCAGACAGTCATATACTTACTCATTTGTCGGTCTCCGTAGCTGATGGCCTCAGCGAGGGGGCTCCATCCCTGAGCGTTCTTCACCTTCACTGGTGCATTGTGGGCCAGCAGCAGGTGGGCACACTCTGAGAAGGAGAGGGAGACATTCATATAGGTTTGTACTTAAACTATATCAACTTTATCTAATGATAAGTTTAATTAAGAGCATCACCATTAAGACACATGATATACACCGTGCAGAGTACGTAAACATAAGATCAACACAAGAGGAAAGAGAAAAAACACAGACACTCTCAGAATGAAGATGCAGCACAGGTTTAGACAATATAACTGTAGTCAACTCATGTGTGCTTTAAAATAAAAGCAAATCTGTAAAAAGAGAGTCTTCAACAAGCATATGATATATAACATATGAACTGATTGTTGCCTTCTTTCTCCTGGCTGCGGCTTTCTGCTTGAACATGAGGCACCATTGTTTTTGACCAGAGCACGAGTCAGCACCTGAACATCAAAGCCCTCTGAGAAACGACTAGCAATATCAGGAAATTGGTTTTCTTTTAACTAGAGACAAAAAATAAACAGAGAGAAAAGGCTGAATTTGGAAAAGATTACTTTTATTAAAGGAGAAACGCCAACGGCTGATTGAGCACCAATGACTTCCCTCCTTTGTCTTTATGACGTCCGGATGCCACTCATTCGTAACGCAAAGATAACAACACTGTTCGGACAAGGAAGAAAGAAAAGGAAGTCTGTTTGGCTTCAAACACGCAGAGGACACGTGTGTTTAAAAGCAGAAGATTCACTGCATCCTGACAGGACTTGAATAAGTTGAGACTAACCTTGCATCCTAACACTTCCCCTGAGCTGCTTCTCGTCATCACCCTTGATGTTGCTATGGCGACGTACACATTTAATTCATCCTCATCAAACACACAACAAGGGGAAAAAAGGCCCAGGAAACTAATTTTAAATCCATGGTAACACTGTGCCCAGCTCTAATTTTGTGTTCAGTTTGTCTAAAAGAGAGGAACCAACCAAACACGAAGCTTTACTTTGTTCTCCTCTGCTGCCAGTTCCTGCACAAATGGTGCTGTACACTTCTGTTTCAAGCTTTAATCACAAACTTTTTCAGTGAAGTTTAATGGAAAAATGCTGGTTGATTGCTGTAAGTGTGATAAGTGTGTGTGTGTGTGATACAAACAGAGGATGTTTTCCTGTAGAATCAAATCAATGACATAAAAATAATCCTGGTTTTTACAGATGTGTGTAGGCCTGAAATGAAGGTCGACCCATTAACCAAAGAGCCATATGGGACCTACAGTTACACAAGACTCAGCATCCTACGACACTGCTATTATAAACGAGGAAGGATTCTCAGGAATAAAATGTCAAACTTCACCAAAAAAAGCCACCCCCGCCCAAAACTCTCTCGAGCGGTGCTTGTGTTCCGACAATGGGAAAAAGGCCAAAGAGCCTCGTCCTTTTTCTGCGGCAAGATCAGCAGCGAGTGCGGCACAAAATCCCTCCACTCTCTGGGCAGCCTGTCAACAAACTACAGCGAGCCAGAAAAACCAAGCCCGTCGTTCCGGCTCAGCTGTCAGTTCTGTTGTGACATCATTCGTTATGATGCTGGCGTCCGCGCAGCTCGGTCTCCGCGCCAGGCAGCCCTGCGAGCGCTCAAACGCGAAGCAGAGGCTAACTGCTAACAGGCTGCAGGCTGAGTGCACACGTCGTGCTTCATCACAGCTGTTAGAGCAGCCTTTTCAATTGTTCCGCAGGCCCACTGAAGCAAGTGCAGACTCTCTCCGGACGGCCCGTGTTTCGCAGCAAGCCTTCGAGTCAAACCTATTAGTCATGTGAGCAGATTCAAACCGGTTGGTGCCCTCGTGTTCAGGCTTGTCTTTCTGCTATGCAGTGTAAAAGCAATTAAGAAAACACAAAAAATGCCTCCAGTGGCATACTCACAGAGCCAACCTGATGTCCAGAGCAAGTTGAAAAGAATGGGAACACATAGCAACATTGTCACTCAGTCTAAAATACCACATCACCCCTCTGATCTACATTCTCACTATGTTTTATTAATGACAAAGAGGCCACAGTCTTATACATTTTTTATGACAGAGAGGAATACATTTCGAAACTCTTTCTAATTAAAAATATTACCCATACAACAAAGAGGAGCATGGCAATTCGGAGAGAATAGTCGCAAGGGACAAATGAAAAGCCCGTTGTGACACCCAAAGCATGTAGGCCATATTCTTTTTAAAACAATTATGAGCAGCAGCACGGCTCTAATGTACAGCGTCCTTCAAGGTGGAAGCGTGGCACAAAAAATGAAAAATGAACAAAGGCAGGCCAGCAGGAAGTCATTGTGTTCACACCAGGGGAGCAGCTGAGGTTCAAAGACTTGACTCGTGACTAGTCTGAATTCATTTAATCATCAAATCTCTGCCCGACGACACCATCTGCATGTCAAGCACTGAATACCGACCAAGTGGTGACCACTTCAGAAAGATGAACTAACTGTCCATGTTGCTTTAATTGAAACTGTGTTGGATGCTTCACAGACAGACTTCCATCCGCAAACAAAAGAGAAGCTGATAGAGGTTGATGTTGAGAGTGCCCGAGCGCTCGCTATATGACGTAAGCCTCGCATTCCCTCCGGCCTTTGACCTATATATCACCCCGCTAAACCCAACGATTGTGTAATAATAAAGACAACATTTAGCAGATATACATTACATAATCATACACAGAACAGCCAGGCCATGTGTCCTGGGCTGCAGACCTGCTGGCTTCTGGTCTCGCTTCAGGGAGCGGACTCTCTTGCTTTGACGATCAATGGTATGAGTCACCGCAGTGTGTGGACACAGGTTTTCTGTACATTCGGTTTTACAAGCTTTAAACATGTGTTAAAGATCTGTCTTGCATTTTCAGCTCTTAAATATCTATATGACTGATGAACGTTGTTAAACTACATACATGCAGAGTAATGCACAGTCGCGGGAGTCAGTCATTGTGAGTTTGTTCTCATTTTGAATTAGTATAAGTGTTATTTAAGAGCTGCAACAAACAAATAGTGTACTTATTGATGCAGATTATTTCTAGGTTAGTTAATATTTTTCTATTATGAAAAATCATTATAATAACAGTCGTTATAACGGTTGTCAGATCAGTTGTTTTAACACTATATCATACACAACAGTTGTAATATGAATGCAATGTAAATGTCCATTCTTTTCATTTGGACCTTTCTTTTTTCCTTGGAGGAAGGTGGAAAAGAATAATCAAACAATTGCAGGTCACTAATTTGAATCAAGTCGAAAAGAGCTGCCTGGGTGCATTAACATTTCACTAATAACTCATTAGCCGTGGTTTGCTGTCCAATGCGATGCACAGTCGTGACGGTATTGATAAAAGGAAGTCTCCCTGTGGGTTTCTGGGTCGACTGCATATGCAGCAGCTGAAGGGAGGTCACATTCGACTCTAACAGAGGAATTAGGGAGGCAGAGCAGGATGGAGAAATGAAGTGCTAATCTAATGCTTCACAACGTGCATGGGCTACAGGCGGGGCACTTGTCGAGAGGCTCTGTGGGCTGTTAAAACCCCGAACATCACCACCCATCGTGATCCAAAATGGCCTTTTCCCTCACTTCCTCGCCATCGATCACACACTCAGCAAACCGAATCAAGCAGGAGTTGAGGAATCACGTTGTCACAGTCTCTCAGGCAAAACCTGAACATCACCTGGTTTGCTTTGCAAATTGACTCAAACAACGTTGCGTTTTTTTATATATACATAATGAGGAACTGAACTCCCATCTCGACTTAATGCAATAAACTTCCGGATGAAATGCTGTTTCAGAGGAATACTCGCCCTGCCCAAACACTCACTAGTTTTCTTCAGATGTCATATCTCTGAGACTCAATTTGAAATATCTTGTCATCTTATCTTTTTAGCCACAGATAAAGATATCACAACCACCGGACGAAAGGAAAACATTTCCTGACGCAGGAGGTGTCATGACAGGAAAGAGGCTGTCTTAATCTTACACCTCTGACAGTGGTGTCACCTTAAAAACTGGGGCATGACATGCAGTTTTTAGCTGACTACAAGCTTCCCAGACAGTCTCATTTCCAGAGAAGATGTCCCAGACAAACTGCAAATAATGAGTAATGATGTGAAGATGATTTACTCATGTCATTGATTTAGGAGTTAATATAGTTAATATTTACTGATTTTATCTACTTTTTTGTTTCCTTACTTTTCTACAGCTGGAAAGATTGATTGGTTGATTGACAAGCAGCTCTTTTGATAATTGCGCAATGTTTAAGTGATCTGTAAACAAAAAAAAATAGCCCACTTGTCCTTTTTGTATATCATTTCTAGCTGTATGTATCTTTGTTCTACACTTTCCAGGAATCTTGGGTGATGAAAAACTGTGATCTACTTCTACATACTGAAGAAAGTTATGGTCAGAAGAATCACTGATAAATAATTGTTAGCAGCCGCTGTGTACATTTCCTCTGAAGTCATTACCGCCATGAATAATACCAGAATTTCCATAAAGGACTAAATAGTTATGTTTAAATAATTATGCCTTTATGTGCTGTTTCCACTCGATAGATTTAGTAACGAGTGGGTGGAGACGCTGTTGTATCACCCAAGAAAACGTTCATCTGGTGTGCAGGACAAATGTTGATTCATGTGCATCTAGAGTTATCTGAATATGATTTGCTCCTTTCTCAGTATCTAATTTGTGACCAATGGCAGAACCACAGATATGAAGTGCATAATGCTCCATTCTTGACTGTTGATAAAAATGGTCCTTCAAGTTATTTTTCCACATGTACACCAGTAAAACCACAAATTCAAGGGACGTCACAGTCACTACTAGGCTGGTAAATAATAATAAACACACACACACACACACTAAGCCATACACAAAGAGAGCCCTGTCCTCTCCATCCCAACAGAGCAGCCACACCCAGACTATGATCTCATGCTGTAGCCTTCAGCCTGTCTGGCCCGAGCATCCCTGGAGGACAGAGCAGCAGCTCTGGTGAGAGATAGGCAACCTCATTAGCACAATCAATTCCATATCGTCCCAGCCGCCACTACACCTCATGCTGCTGTCTGAATTACCAACAGGCGGTGGTAGGACCTTTACTCCGGTGACAGGGACCGAACTTTGAGAATGTGAAATCAATGTAAACCCATGCTCAAATGACAGACACTGAACAAATGGAAAGCGAGCAGCCCAAGTAACCCTATGCTTGAATTGTTCGCAGGGAGGCTGCTGAGGAAGGAAAAGGGGGGATTAATTTTTCAACAGCATGCTCTGAAGTGTCCCCGTGAAATTAAATGTAAGCATCGACTCACAAGAGAGGCGGTGTGTTAATATTTTATACACATGCTTTCAGTATGGCCTGCGCGATTCAAACCAAGTCATGTAAAGGTTTCGACAAAGCCCTCAGACATCATGACACGTTGAGCGTGTGCACCAAACAGAGTGTTGTTCTAAGACGTGTTGGACAGATACAAAACTTTAACAACTCTAACACTCTTTCTGGAATTTCTGGAGACTTTTAGGAAAACACACTCAGCTAAAAACTATGATAATAACTAAGTCACCTCTTCAGCACCGGATACCAGCAGGAAACTAATAATAGCACACTAAGCAAATATTATAGAAAATGACATCTCTTATCTCACTAATTATCCCCTTTGCCAGCTTCACACGATTAGTCTTTGAGCCAGCACTGGAACATCAATCAGAACAAGAGACTTTAGCCGCTGAGAGGATCCCATTTCTTGCAGTGTCATCATTATCTAATCCCCACTGATTAAATATGCTCTAATATTCTCAAGAAATGTATTAAGTGGAGGAGAGGACAAGTCCACAAGAAAGGTGGAAAATTATTTTCTTGCCAAATGCCGCTTATTTATTTTTTTTGGCCAGGAGAAAGAAATCCATGAACACAACCTCTTTATTCACGCATGAGCATCTTGCCGTCTGGGATTTGTGTGGCGATCTGTGACAAATGTCTGGTGGTGCTTAGCCAGAGACAAACGCACACACAAACACAGGAAAATAAACCGAAAACACACGCGCAAACATGCAAATAAACGGAAACACAAACACCCCGCAGGGAGGTTCATTTAGAAAGCCAGAGAGAGACAAAAATAAATCTTTCAGCGTTACTCACCTTTATGCCCCATCATGACAGCAAGATGCAACGGTGTGTTTCCTGAAAAAGAGAGAGAGAAAAAAATGAATTTATCTGCTGTCCTTACTACTCACAGCAAGAGATGAGAGTCTGTGACTCTTTGCTTCAAGGACTGTCATACCCAGTGTGAATCAAATGTTTAAATTGGGAGGCAGAATCCACTAAATTCCTAATGATATGGTAACTACGTGCCTATTGTGTGTTCTCCTACCATGACAAGCAACATTATAGTCTATTAACCTACCGCGCCCCCTGAAATAAGCTGCATCTAACTGATAAGGCCACGGTTTGTTAGGGCATTGAGTAAACGCCCAATAGTAAGAAATGCATGCCAGGGAAATGACACGAGTTTAGTCAGGTGCAGAGGAGGGCAGGTTTGTCTTCCCAGGATGTGAAATAGGCCTCATAAGCAACGGAGAATCCCTCAAGAGGAAGCCAAACTGCACTGTCGGCTCCTCCGGGCCTCTCTTCCACGGGAAGGCGAAGTGGGCAGGTGTCCAGAGCAAAGAGAGCCCCGCCACGTAGGAGCCCCAACGTGGGGGAAAATACAAGCAGGCGGTCCCGCTTGGTGTTCCAATAGGTAGGCCAGTGGCACAACCAGAGTCACTTTCTGGGCTCACAAAGACGCTGCTGGTTACAGACACCAGCAGCCATGTCGTCCCACTTCACCTGAGTCGCAAAATATGACAGCTTCAGTTTGTCTACACTAAAGTTTTTAGATATTCAACAATTCGATGGAGGTGTCTGAATTCCAGTTTTGTTGACTTTACCTGGGTTACTTTGATAATCCAGAACTTGCTGTCAATAGCAGTAGAGTATGAAAATAATACGAGTCGATAGATAAGATGATAGATGTGGAGTTTTCGAGTCATTCATAACGCAAAAATCTGATGTTGCCAAATGTTGATGGTTCCAGCTTCTCAATTGTGAGGACTGTGTGATTATCATTGAAAATTAAATTAACCAACACCACACAGCTGCCATTATTCTCTGAGTAATAAATAACTGTCAGATGCAGCTCTATTACATCGGACAACACGCTGCATGATAACACCAATGTGATCTAAACAGTTTGATGCAACATTAAGTGCAGTAAAGTGAGAACATGTTTATTGTGATACGGATGAATGAACCAATCAATAATGACATCATCACAGCCATTAACTGTACATTACGCTTACTATGCAAGTGGTCAATGTTCAGCCAGTGGAGAGGGCAGAATGAGTTCTAATTGGCTAATTGCTTTTAACAACATGTGATAGTCTGGTTTCAGCTTGTATCCAGCAGAGGCTGAACTGATGTGAGGGGTAAACACAAACACACACACAGCTGCCAGAGAGCCAAACCATGCCACAACAAAGATGAGCAGGACCCTTTGAAAAAATGCAGGCTCAAGTTCCGCGACAACACCCGGGGCGAGGTGTCCCGTCCCATCCGACACGTCAGAGACCTGGAGGACAGACCACATTCCAGCAGGTATTACGGGAACGTGAACCTGAGCAAAACAAACCTCGTCCTCTCGTCAGCTCGTGGGAAGGGTTTCAGTGGAAGTGCGGGCGTTATCTGGGCAGACTTTGCCCTGCAGAGGAGTCCCCCGAAGACACCTGACTCTCAGCCCTGCATCAGCCAAATGTGTCTCATCTGAGAGGAGGACTATCAGTGATTAATTATGAATATTGAGCTGTAAGTGGAGGGAGGCCGTATAGCTCCCGATCACCCTCTCACACTGTAATCTTTCTTATCTTTCCCCTGCTCACTTGAGGCCACTGGGTTTAAAGGAAATGACAGGAGCAAAAGTACACCTAATGTGTGTGTGTGTGTGTGTGTGTGTGTGTGTGTGTGTGTGT
>JAOXYL010000105.1:12698177-12708376 GCA_028564955.1 Terapon puta
TGTGTGTGTGTGTGTGTGTGTGTGTGTGTGTGTGTGTGTGTTTGGGGGGGGATCAGTTATCCAGGCCTCTGTAGCCTCGCCTCTCCAGTGCTGCTGACAAAGCTTCACTGGACCTTGACATTGGTGGATCATGATCTTTTTGTTTTTTTTTTTTTATTTAGGGTGTGTAGAGATAAGCAGACTCACCATGGATGTCTTTCTGGGCGATGTTTTGCGTCCGTATGAGCGAAGACAGCCGCCGGACGTCTCCTTTAAACACGCACTCGTGCACCGGAAAGTCCAGCCCGGTTCGGATGATGGGGTTTTTGTTGTTGTCATCGATGACATCCGACGTTGTGTTGGTGTTGGCGTTGATCTGAGACTGCTGCTGCTGCTGGTTCTGCTGCTGCTGTGTGGACGCGGACTTGATTAACTTGTGGTTGCTGAAGATTTTACTCGCCCTGCTCTTGTTGTTGGTCTTGGAGGCGGTGAAGGTCCCGGTGGCAGCCTCCTCGTCCGGCTCCAGTAAGTCCTCGTCCTTGCTCGGCCTCTGGTCCTTGCGCAGGGAGCGGATCTTCTCTCCGGTCATTTTTTAGTCGGAGGGGGCCGCCGCTGACGATGACCCTCCGGGCGAACTGATGCGAGTCGCCGGCTGGAAGTCTTCGCGCAAAGACTGCGGAGTGTTCAACATTAAAAAAACACTTAGTTGTCCTCCGGGCGAGCGAAAACGACGGTAGGCTCGAAGGTGAACGAGTAGCAGCTCCCGTCCACCGGTTTGTTATGAAAACAAACAGTTCAACCTCCTTCCGTCGTCCGAAACTATCGCTGGTTGCCGCACAACAGAAGCGGCTCCCGTTGACTCCCGTTCGAAGATTCAGCTGATGTCTTCCGCCTCGTAGTATCGCGAGAGTTCAGGGAAGGTTACTAACGGTCACAAGCTCAGGTCGCATCAACAGTGCAGTTTATGTTTAATGTATTGCACATATTCGCTATATTATGTCTTGTGAATTCAAAATGATGTGTAATATATATTTCCAATGTACTGTATACTATATATTAAATATATATACAAACGTTTATATAATACGTATAAAGTAATGTAATGTATAATGTATAGATTATAGAGGTGGAAGAATTACTCAGGTCTTTTACTTCTGTTATTGACTTGTAAATACTGTGTCACTAGTACGCCCTGCATCTGAAGTTTTACTTAAGTCAGAATATTTGCATCAAAATATACTTATAAAGTACCAAAGGTAAAAGTACTCTTTTTCAGAATAACCCAGTCAAGATTCGCATATTATGCCTCATTATGCATTAATGTGTACATCACTTTAGCACTGTCATTAATTTTAAGTGTGGGCCTACAATTAATGAATTATCTATCCATTTTTCATTACTTTTTTATATATCACTTCACTGCAGCCTGTTCAAGAACACCATCACCTTTTTAACATCCCTTTTACACTGTCGTTTGTAATGTGGTTGTTTTATTTAGTTTTTTATTAGGTTATTTGCTTTCTGTAGTCCTACTTCTGTGTTTGTTGATTAGATTTTGTATTTTTGATCTGAATCTCAAAAGTAACTAGAATTATCAAATAAATGTAGTGCCATAAAAAGGTGTGTTGGCCTGTGAATAGTGGAGTAGAAATATAAAGTAGCAGAAAATGGAAATTCTCAAGAAGGACCTCACAACTGTACTTAAGTACATTGCTGGAGAAAATATACTTTCTAAAAATGTAAATGTACCCTGTGCTGGCAATTGTGGAAGATGTACTGATTTAGTTAGTAAGAATTATTGATAAGAATATACTTAAAACTTAAAGTCCTCATTATTGCAGGCAACACCTCTGTGAGTGTCTTTATATATTGCCTTACTTAATTGTTAATGTAATGCCTTAGTAACATTTCAGTGTTTTAACTGGTTGGAGTGCAGCTTACTTTAACAGTTTTATGTCCTGGAGGTTTTAAATTGTAATCATTAATTTAAATGATAGTTCCAATACCATGCTGTAAAACTACTCCGTTAGCAGTTCAATTCTTGGACATATAACACAATTTCTATAAAAGTACAGTAAACGTATTATCAGCTTGAAGGTGTCTGAATATGAATGTATCAATATCAGTGAGATGAATTTGAACAATTGAAAGTGCAGAGCACAACTAATTAGTCACTGATGTGCAAGCTGAGTGCTTTTAATAGCATGTAGTACATACATAAGATATAATACACTGCACCTGTATGTGAGGAGAATGGAAGAAAAAAGATAAAGATTCATTTTACACCCTGACTGTAACATTCATCAAAGTCGACAAAAGCAGCAGCCCCAGAAGCATTAGTAGACTTCAGGGTGCAGTCAGACATGATAAATAAACATTTTAGTCTTTAGTCTCTTATAGTTTATCATTTTATCCTTAATCAAATTTAAACACAATCGGCCACAGTGATGCTGTTTGTTTCCACAGAATTTCTGTAGAAACATTTAAGAGTTTCCTCCATAACAGGAGAAGACTGCTTAAATACATTACATTTATCACATTTGTATTATCATCTTGTCCGTAAATTGTGTCCACTTTTCATTCCAGTGAAATCAGTGTAGAAACTACAAGTACAAAGTATTTCTTTTTCATCACCTTCTTGCTGACAGCTCTAGTTACTTTTGATGTTAATTCTCAACTATTTCAATAATTATTAGTTTATAGTAGTTTATCATGTATAAAACATTTAATGGTTCCAGCTTTGCACATGTTGAGTTTTGCTGTTTTGTCTTTTTAATTACTAACAGGGGACAAATTAAAGGGAAAAACAACATTAAGTGTCTTAGTAAGGTGCCACCAGAACATCTTCCATTTCATATTCATCAAACCATTCACTGACTCCTCGTGCCTTTGGGATGGGAGTATTTTCATTTTTGAAGATACCACTCCCATCAGGACAGAAATGTTTCTGTGCAGCATAAAGGTGCTCACTCAGAACAACTTAGTATTGATTAGCGGTGACCCTTTCCTCTTAGAGGACAAGTAGTCCCAAACCATGAAAGCAAAATGTCCCCCACAGCATAACAGAATGGCCTGATTGCCTCACTGAAGGGGTCAAGCATTCAGGCCTCTACTGTTTTCTCTCTCTATGCTACACATGCACTCGCCCACTTGTGGAGAATACAGTGACTCATCTAACCTAATCGCTTTTTTCCCACATCTCTGTAGCCTAGTGCTGGGTTGGTTTTTGCACCACTGAACTCTCATGTGTGCATCCATCTTTGTAATGAGGTGTTTATGCACTGCAGCCCGACTATAATATCCTTCTCTATGTAATTGTTGACAGACTGTTCTTGCTGACAGTGTGAGCACACCCTGTATTGCCATTTTCAGTCACCTGAGCAAAGTTGCTCCTCTATTTTTCTTTACATATCACACTCACGCATGACCGGCATGCTCATCATTTCATCCCATCAATTGACCACAATTTCCGATCCAGTTAGCTGATTTCTTTGCCGTAGATCTAAATACAGATGTCACTTTAGTCACTGTTCTTATTGAAACACAAACCACATGAACTCTTTGTGACTGACACTACTGCTCTCCATGGACCAACATTGAACGGTCACATATCTTTTCCTCCTATCAATTTAATGTAAAATCAGAATCAACTGGACCCCACAAACATTTTGTACATGCACAGAGCATGACTGCTTAATTATATACCATAAAGTGCACCCCTATGGAAGCATCTGCATTCTTCATGTTTCTTCAGTCATTTATTCAGCTTGTTCCATTTAATATGTCATCTGTCTGGATTTAATCGTAATTATTTTGAAATCATCATCTCAGTTGCAATCGGGCACCAAAGAGTTAAAAAAATCTCCACCACAGTCAGCTCCAAAAGTAAAATCCTGTTTTTAAATTCTTGCATGGATAATAATAATCAAATCATGTAACATATATGATATAGTATATATAGTAAATACCAATACCACAATCACAGGAGATGTTTTCGTGAATTGAATGGTTTTCTGTCTCTGTTTTAGCCCTGCGTTTGACTGGCAACCAATCCAGGGTGTACCCTGCCTCTCGCCCGAAAGTAGCTGGGATAGGCTCCAGCACCCAGTGACCCTGCCTGGCAGGACAAAGCAGGTATAGAAAATGGATGGATGGACATTTTCATTTTTATACTCATATACTTTCACATCACATTTTCATTGCAAGACTCTTTCTTGTAACAAAGTACTTTTACACTTCGGATAAATTAGTAACTTCACTATACATATGGATACTTTCTCCACCACTGTACACTTGTGGGAATGCACTGGAGCCTCAGCCTCCCTACATTAGGTTGAAGCAGCCCTGACTTGTGGTAAGATCACTGAGTTTGCGGAGCACTTCCCCCCCCTATGGCCAAATACTGGAAACACAGCTACATCTCCCTGCTGTGTGTGCCACGAGGAAGAAAAACACACAAAACTCAAAGTATCATTGAACTAAAAACATTGGCAAAACATCTGCTCTGGGGTTAGCTGAGAAACATCCTGAGCGCCGTACAAAGTGGCTGCAAGGGAAGTTTAGATTTAGAATCAGAACCAGCTGTTTTGGCCGAGCATGTGTACACGTACAAAGAATTTGTATTGTGCAACTCATGTTTTTTTTCATTTGTCTCAATGTTCACACCCAGTTTGAAAAGCTGTTTCCAGGAGAACAGATAGAAAATAGACATAGAGCTTAAAACAAGGGCTTAACTGAACAAAAGACATGAACAATTAAATTTGATAACTATTATATAGAAATAAGTGTAAAAATAGATTATTCATAAACTCATAATAAGCTAGATAAATTCATAGTAAATCAGAACAACACGTTTCTGTACATTGTAAACAACAATAGTGAAAACATGACTGTAGTAAATACTTGATGATACACTGTCTGGATGGATATGTTTAGTATGTGGTGTATTTAGATTTGACATTTATGATGATTTGCGCATGTTTTGATTCTTCTCTTTTGTTTCCTCGAAGATAGTTGGACTTCACAGAGCTTTATAAATGACAAATTCCAGCCTGTGTGCTCTAAACGCGCTTTAAACCTCCTAGCCGACTCCGTGCAGTCACCGAGTGGTATGTTAAACAGCAGAAGCCATAAAGCGCAGCCTCGGTGACTCAAACAACAGGAAGCGTTACATCAGTACACACAAATGAACGCAAACAACGTGCTGCGTCACGTGGGTGGGACGCCCCCGTCCGGCGGCCAATCAGCGCCCATCAACAAGCGGAGCGACGCGCCGATTGGCCGCCGGGGAGGAGCGCAGCGCACGGCCACGTTAAATGTCTGTCCCCCACCCCCGGCAGCAGCGGTAAAGCGGATTCATCCTCAGATCAGGTCCCGGTGAGCGCCGCTGCTGTCATGGAGCACAATCACGCACAGGACGGGCCGAGCGACGTGTTCGCCGGCTTCAGCAGCGCCTTCAAGTCGTTCGCCACGGAGGCGATCCACGTCGGCCAGGAGCCGGAGCAGTGGAAGTGCATGGCCGTGGTGCCGCCGATCTCCTTGTCCACCACGTTCAAGCAGAGCGAACCAGGAAACCACGCCGTAAGTAGCCCGATATGCCTTCTGGTTATTTTAAGAGGAGGGGGGGGTGCACGTGTGTGAAGAGTCTTCACTCACGCGGGGGGACTGAGGGGGGCTGTAGATGAACGTGAGACTGTTAAGTTCGTTTTGTCTGCAGATATTTGAGACTGAAGCCCGCACACGTCCTTTAGATGTTGCTTAATCATGTCAGAGATATCCAGCGCTGTCTGAATCTGCCATGATAAAATATCGATCCCAGATGGCAGTCCAGACTCAAGACAGCCACTTCTTATGAATCACAAAACCAAAAACACATACAGGTTATAATAAAAAAAGCAATAGTAATAATAAACGTAAAGAATACTAATGCACTCTTATCATCCACATATATTAACATTTTTCTATCTTTTTTTAAATCTAATCTCAAGTAGAAGATAACAACTTTTGAACATAGTAATGTCAAATATGGCACATGTACAGCATTTGATAGACAGAATGATCAATGAATGGTGCCAGTACATGTTTACATGTTTTTTTTGAAGGGTGGGGGGGGGGCAGGTTGAACTGTTAGACTGTTTTTGTCTCTGTCAATGATTACACTGTTATATGGCCATGAATTGGCTGACAGATTACATGAAGTGCCATTGTTTTCTGTAATCTCACCCGCGCATCTCATGAAAGTGAGCGGCTGAAGGCGGAGGTCACTGTGGGCTGTCTCAGGACTTTGATGTTTTCACTCTAATCTCAAGACACTTAACAGGTGGACCTTCAGGGGAAACAGAAATATTAGTAGTAGTAGTAGAAAAGTTTGAATACCTATTGTCACTTTAAAAATGGTGCGTGCTGCTGCTTTGCAAATATTCAGACCAGAGCATGAAGCTTATCCACCATCTGTGGCTGTGTGTTTGCAGGAGGCCTTCAAAGAGGGACCGTTACACACACACTTGTCTTCACACACTGAGGAAAACCCTTCATGTTGTGTATCCAAACACAAGTCTTGTGGGTGTTGGAAAGTGACTGTTACCTTGTATTTAAACTCTCTCTCTCTTTTGCTCCACATTAATTTGAAGCACAGCTGCGTTTTGCTTTTCTCCCACCGGTGAGCTCATATAACAGTTGTGTGTGTGTGTGTGTGCGGCACTGAACAGGTAAATTACTGGGTGCTGTCTAATTTTCTCACCTCACTTTGCCATTTCGAACAGACGACGTCGTCTCCTATTTCAACAGTTAGTGGTTTGTAAACGGTGGCTCTGGCAGTCTTCAGTCTTGTGCACACAATTTATCAAGAGATTACCCAACAAAAACAACTCTAAACACTGGAATTGCCTGTTTGAGAGAGTGGGAGTGTTTTTGTTCCTGTTCAACCCTGTTGGCCTGGCACCCTGCTGGGTTTTTAAAGACGATAAAGAAGTTACGCTGCTTTAAGGAATTTTCCGCGTTCTCTGACATAAAACCTGTTTGGGCGAACAGTATACATACCAAAATGCAAAACTGATTTTTATAATGACTTTTTGTGTGTTTCAGGGATTTGAATACAGCCGGAGTGGAAACCCTACAAGGAACTGTCTCGAGAAGGCTGTGGCTGCTCTGGATGGAGCTAAGTATTGTGAGTAACACTCTTTCAGCAGGTGCTCGCATTATCATGACGGGTTATCACGCTAATTAGATCTTCAATCATAATAGGTGGATTGTATGCAGATCACAGCCCCCATTTCCATTAAATCATTTTTTGGTCCTGTGCGTCCCCCCCCCGCAGGCCTCGCTCTCGCCTCGGGCCTGGCAGCCACCGTGACCATCACTCATATGCTGAAGGCCGGCGATGGAATCGTCTGCATGGACGACGTGTACGGAGGTGAGGCAACCATGTAGAAGGAAAAAAGGATGATGCAGCCTTGTGCCTTTTTAGATGCCCCTTTTCTTTACGTGTACAAAATGATCGTTGGTCTGAAAGGGGAAGCACATTGTGAGTACTTTCACTTTCTCAATCGCAAGGCACAAATCGCTACTTCCAAAGAATCGCTGCCGAAGTCGGCCTGGAGGTGTCTTTTGCTGACTGTACGAAACTAGAGAAGCTGAAGGCCGCTCTGAAGCCCAACACCAAGGTGAGTCAACAACGATCTTATGAGAATAAAGTCCTGTTTGCAGCTGTTGTGTTTTCAGTTTGGTCTCTCTTCCAACACATAAAAAAAGGGGTCTTTTTAAAGTTGCTTCAGATATTGTTTTACTCTAGTATTAGGTAACTGGGCGCGTCAATTCCTTTGTTAAAGTCAGACGCATTCATCATTGTGAGTCAGCACTTTTGCATCATAGTTGTTCATGGTCAAATGCACCTGTAGCTGACGTTTGCCACAGTTGAGTGTGTTAAGATAAGCAAAGGCAAAACTGTATTTATCTTTAATCCTGGGGGAATCCAAAGTAAAAGGCTAGAATACAACATACAGATGACACACATGTATGTATAACCAGGTAGGTTTGTGTCGTTTGTCACATCTCTCAAACACGCGGCCTCCTCTCTTTCTTGGCGTAGCTGGTGTGGATTGAGACGCCCACCAACCCCACGATGAAGGTCGTTGACATCAGGGCCTGTTCTGATTTGGTCCACGAGCACAACAAGGACATTGTGGTGGTCGTAGACAACACCTTCATGTCCGCCTATTTCCAGGTGAGCGCATCGGATGAGTGCTTCACGCCCTCTTGATTTTGAAACCGGGGGCTCGATCGTTTTCCAGCAATCAGATTCCTGTTCATGTGGAAAGGAGTCACTGATTAACTTGTGTCTTTGTCTTGTTTGCTCTTAGCGCCCCTTGGCTTTGGGAGCTGATATCTGCATGTATTCGGCCACAAAGTACATGAACGGTAGGTTAGGTTCATTTCTGCCATTCTAGTAACAGAGTGCTGTTATGTTATGTTAGATTATGCCGCCAGTAAGCACCTCATTAGCAAACATTTTAATTCTTATTCTCTTCTCTATTTATAGTTAAAACATAACAAGGCGGGTCTTCAGCCCCAATAATCTGTTGTACAGACCCAATACAATGTAAGATTTTTCTGCTTTACCGTCAATCACTTTTGATTTACTTTTTTTTTTTGTTTCTGCCTTTTAATGTGACAGGTCACAGTGATGTGGTTATGGGTTTAGTCTCGATGATCCGGGACGATCTGTACGAGCGACTGAAGTTCCTGCAAAACGGTGAGTAGAAAGAACAAAACATTTCAAGTGTTATGTATGTGAACACGTTTTTATAGAGTGCAGTCAGGTTACATGAATGAGCAGCTGCCATGTCAGACTTCATCAGATACCCTCAACATGTACTTTAAGTCAGGCAAGAAGACAAATATTTGTTTGTTCCGGTTTAACAGTTTATATGGGATTTTTAAGGTCACAGATCTCAGAAAACAAACAGTTCTACTGTCGAGCATTCTCCTAAAGTCCCGCTCTGCCAGGCCCAGTGTTCGGTGGATTGGTTATTTCAACCTGACCTACTTTTACTCATTAAACAACCAAAATGGGCTCCTGAGCCCAAAGTTCAGCACCAATTTAAAACCTTTTCAGACAAAGTATTTGTTTATGTGGTAGTTGTTGGAGGTTTTGTAACCCCTTTGTTTTTTTCTCCGCGTGTGATCTTTCCTCGGTTCAGCGCTGGGCGGCGTGCCGTCTCCCTTTGACTGCTACCTGTGCAACCGAGGCCTGAAGACGCTACACCTGCGGATGGAGCGCCACTTCAAGAACGCCATGGCTGTCGCCAAGTTTCTGGAGGCAGATCCCAGGGTCGAGCGTGTCATCTTCCCAGGTGAGCTCTCGGCAGCATGGTGAAGAAATCGAATATGATTCACCACTTTCTGCCAGCAGAAAGAGACATGCCTGCTATCACAAACAGGCACAGACAAAGATAATCTTTAACTACATTGTCTGGAAGAATGCCACAGACTGTCGCAAACCATGAGGTGCTCTGAGGGCACAGTTGTCGCTCTGTGGGTCATGTTCACTTTTCATAAAGGAGGCCTTTCAGTTATTTCTGTTACATGTTTCCAATATTTTACTAACTTTTTGTCCTTTCTCTGACTTTATTATTATTATTTTAAGAATAGGTTGGTGTCATATTTAATGTAAACAAGCCTGTGAGCCTTTTAATAGACATTTTGCTTCTATTCAGAACTTAAATAGCTTCAGGCTTCATGCAAAACTTAAATAAAACTTATATAAACTGAAGTAAAACTTAAATAACTTCAGGCATAGGTGCAAGGTGAGGCTGCAGATGTTACCAGAGGTAATGACAAAATAAAACTTGAAGGTGTGAATACACCAAGGTTGGAATAAACTAGTCATTGTATGTTTGGAGTAAATGAGTACCTGAATTCTTACAAAGTGTCTTCAGGCCTGCAGGATGTCTATTTAAGTGCAAACTCTTGTCCATGCTTCAATGAAGGAGAAACATACTGTAACTACCACCTGACTTTTTTTTTTCATGTTTCCTCACCACAGGCCTGCCCTCTCACCCTCAGCACGAGGTGATGAAGAGACAATGCACTGGATGTCCGGGGATGATCACCTTCTACATTAAGGGAAAACTCGAGCATGCCACTGCCTTCCTCAGTAACCTCAAAGTAATTTGGCAGCATATTGTCATTTGATCCAGACTGTTGTCTGTGTTGTGTTGTGC